>JBBPMZ010000541.1:0-12705 GCA_038090575.1 Tylopilus cf. pernanus | reverse complement strand
TCACTTCGTTCCCATCTACCTCGATGATGTTCAACCGGTGACCATCAATCGTGAAATTGAACTGGGGGTCACAGGACATGCTGACAACACGGAAGCGGTAGCGTAACCCTTGTTGGACATTGATGACTGCGAGCGGGGTTGCTGGGCCACCAGCATAACGACCGAGGCCATTGATCAGAGTCGAGTCAGCGACGACCGGACCGAATATATTGCCGAGCTGGGGACCTGGGGTATGATACCTAAACCCAGGTCAACTCAAAGCATCTGTTACACCAAGGTTTGCTCACCAATCTGCAAGGGTAATAACCGTATCCTCTATCCACGGCTTTAAGAGATCGTATGATTGCAAATCAATATAAATCTTACCATTATCAACATCATACTCCAATCTCAGCGGGTCGAGAAGATCATAGACCACCAACGGCCCTCGAAGTCCATCACAGTATTGAGTTGAATAATGAGAGTGATACCAATAGGTTCCCGACTGACTGCCGACATTGAATTGGTACAAAAACGATTTCTGCTGTTGGATCGGGCATTGCGTAACCCAAGAAACACCATCAGCAAAGTTACTGCCTTTCTGGAAGATTCCGTGCCAATGCTTTGGGAGTACATAAGTACACAATTCGCAACTCGGACTGCAAAATTACGTACGATACTGGTTTCCACGTCCATGGTCGTATCACTGAGATCATTAACAACTTGAAGATTAAGTGGACTACCCTGAAACGATGTGAGTACGCGAGCTGGCGACCATCGTAACTTTTTTTTACCGTGATGACACTAATTAGTGGTGCAGGGAATACACCGTTGACAAGAACGGTTCTAAGGAACGTTGCAGTCAGTAATGTATCAGGCAGAAATCAAACGCCGACTAACGATCGATTATATCCGTCCGGCGCAATGTTGGTGTTTGCGATAATAAGTTGAGCACTAGGGCCCAGCGTCGCGCGAGATTTAATATTGCTATTTCCGATTGAGAGCGTAAACGCATTGGAAACGAGTAATGATAATACGAGCAGAGAAAGGGATAACATCTCAGATGTTAGGAGGGAATGATGATGAATGACTGCGGGCTGCTTATGCTTCTTTTATACCCGAGAAACCCGAGTCAGGTATCGATGAGGCAGTATGGGTTGTGACAGGTCCTGTTGGAAGAGCCCACAGCATCAACATCCTTTTCTTGGACAATATTGAACTTGGGTGGAGGGCGATCGTTCATCCCACTGAACTCGTTCCTCACAGGAGTGATGAGGTACCCGTATACTCCAACCCGGACCTGAGGCTGGAGAGTCCAAGTAGACTAGATCACTCCTGGTTGTGTTGACGAACAGGAACAAATCAGTTACTGTCTATGTTGAGCAGGACAGGACGCGCACCCACCAGCGTCGCATAATTTGGACCGTCAGGAACAATCGCAGGGGCTGATGTGTTTGTATTTCTGGCGATAAGCAGCGACGAGGATGCATACAGGCCCATCGCTTCAATAAAAATGGAACAACAGTGACATGCGTCCCCCTCAAAAAAAAATCACCAGAAAAACTGAAAATAGAAGAGTTTTGAAAATCCGGAACTCATATGGACGAGATCGTGCTGGTTACAATTGTACAGAGTCGGTCAGAATGTTTGTTGGTCGCACTGGAATATTTGTTCATCAATGAATAAAGTGACTCCTGGGCCTGTAACTATCGAGGTAACGTCGGCTAGTGAGTAGGCTGTTAATCCTTTGGAAAGAATAACGTGGTGAGCACTGGCAATGGTACAGCAATGGTGCCCGAATGCGTTAGTGTCCTGCTGGGAAGAAATTGACATTAGTATCAACGCGGTATGGAGTCAGAATTCACTGACCGTCGCGTCTGAGATTATTTAATTATGCGACGCTGAACAGAATCATGTTATCCTTTGCGATCGAGACGTCTGGAGGCTGGTAACCTAGTCATGAGTGAGAGAGGGCAGTTGAACTATTAGTTCCTTGGCGTGGGACACAGTTAGTACACGGGAGAAGAGATTGACATAATCCATTCGGCAATGGCAAGTCACAGCCAGACCTGCCAAGCAGATTACGCTCTCGAACGCGCCTTTCAGAATGCTTTCTCTAGGCGCTCGTGCCCCAGATCAGCAACTTGTATTAACCATAGCCTGCATTGTAGTGCCACCGGTTGTGTCTGGATGGTTTTTATTGCAACAATTGGCCGTTGGAGTGTAAGCTTGTTAGTCTCAGCCAGGTTCTAGGCCTGTCGACCCGGGTACAGTGCATATCAACGCCAGTGCCCCCTGCCCCTTTGAGATTGACAGGAAGAGTCTACAAAACCGGCATTTCCGTCACACCTCCTCAATAAGATTCAAGAGGTGGCAGTGCTTGCAACGCCCTTGCGGGTGATAAAGTGAGGATGCAGGAACGCGATCGTGAAATGTTAGCATGACAGACAAGATTCTGAGATGGAGGTTTCCAGAACTTGTTGAACTTGATGTCGGGTCCACCGGTTAGGTCCTTTGTCATTCTAAAAACACATCGAAAGTACTCATGCCTTCAGCTACAACGGTGTCTGTGCTCACGCAAAAAACCCGAGACGCACCTCCATTCCTATACTTGCGCCCCTTCGAACTCCTTTTCTTACTCCTGCGCTCCTTCTCTGCTTCTGCCTCTTCCTCGTCATACGAATATCCATCCTTTTCCACTTCCCAATTCACCATTGTCGGTTCGCCAGCGGAAAAACGTCAGACGTTAGCCCTTTGTGTCGCATTCTGGTCGAAACTGCGTTGCGAGCACCTTCGCTGTTCATTGTTTTGGGGAGCGCGATGACTATCGCTCTTGCCGCTTTCACCCTGGGGCAGAGCTGGTGAGCTACGTCAGGGGCAGGGTAGCATGAACTAATTCAGACGGCCAACCAACCAACTCAGCAATTATCGTGATTCCAGATCCTCAGATCCTTGTTGTATTGGTCCTCTTTTATCTTTCGCTGCGACCAACAAAACCGCAGACTGTATGCTTAAGGACTGACACGATGTGACTCAGAACCATATCTTGGTATAGCGGAATGAATAGCTTGGTCTGCAAGGGTGGCAACTTGGTACCGCATGGAAAAGGTCCGTCAGAGGAGAACGGCCAGACCGCAAACGTTGAGCTGGCGATGGCCCTCCGCATGTGCCATGGAGTGATACTTACTCGAGAGGGTCATTTTTTCCTAACTCCGACGAGTCCGACCCCTGCCACGCACATACGAAGGGTCTTGTCCTGCGGACTCCTGCCCGATGCTCAATGCAACTCCCCAAACAAATGAACGGAAACAGAGCTGACACAGCCCTTATGTCCCCCTCGCGCGTGGAAAAGACAGTACACCATCCTTGGAGATTGAAGATACGTGGAATACAACCTTGATGCACAGACCGATTTCCTCCCGTCTCGCCGAATCCCGCTCCTTAATGATTTCATCAGAGCTTCCTGAGATGGGCTTAAAATGAGACGCATAGCCAAATTCAGAGCTGGACGACATGATCAATGATCGTCCCATCACTTTGAAGTCACAGTGATGGAGATTCACGGTGGCCGTGCGTCACTTATTAAACTTACCAAGTCGCCGGGGCCTCCCTCGATGATGCGATGATACACTCTCTTGGCACCACTTTTTGAGAGGCCCCCATCCAAAATATGCCTCAGGGATGTTGCCATTCCATACTAGCTGCGCAAAAATCCAAATAAAGCCCCCTGCCAATGGCTGCCATTCTGGGTTCAATTCAAGGACCTTTAGTTGCTCAATGATTGATCTGTTGATCCTCGCAGGTTCCATTGCGCCACTTACGAGGCTCTTTTGATCTTCGTGCAGTGAACTCCCCCTCTCCGCCTGCTCACCCTTCGCGCCACCTCGACTCGACGACTCGATGCGGCACGTTGTCGCATTGGCATCGTGCTGCACTAGTACCTCACCCACCCTGTACCCCCACCCTCCACGACCACTCGACAAGTCGGACACAACGGATAACGTGCCTCCTCCCTCCCCCTCTCCCTCCCTCGAGGCTCAGTGAAGGGGATACAGCGAACGACGTGACGCAGCGTGCGACGACGTAACTACTCCTTGGCCTCCCCCTCCTCGAGGCTTAGGAAATCGGACACAATGAGCGAAGCGACACGACGGGCAACATTGACCCACTGACGATTCTCCCCTTTTTCTTCTCTCTCTCCCTCCTCCCTCGGCGAGTCGGACACGACAAACAACGCAACCTCCCCTCCCCTCCTTACCCCTTGCGATAATGTCTCACATCGTTGACACACCGCGTTCACCGCCCTACACCCCGCCTCTGCATCTTGCCCTGTTGCCCCTCACCCCTCAAACTACCCCTCATTCCTTATCTCGCCCTTTGTTCCCTCGTGTCCGCGCCACCGGTCTGTGCGAGACACGATCCGACACGACGGCGATGGGACAGGCTGTCGCATTGTCCACTTGTCACGTTTGCCACGCCCTGTCTCGTCTCGTCTCCCAACCTTATCCTCCTTTCGTGCCACTCCATTGCCGGTTCGCGACAAGATGGGACACGATGGGACACGACGACGTGACCGCATTCTTCACCCTTAGTTACCTCTTGTGTGTAATCTTTATTTTGCTCTTACCACTACAGCGATATGCGAGTCTTTGAAGCTTGAAGGGCGATACTAATGCAAGTCCGAGCCTGAGGAATTGGTTCAGGAACACTGCTCGGACTCCCGAAGTATGTCTTGACACGAGACTGGAGGTTGATTCGGAAGCGACTGCACCATGGTGACCAACTTGAACTTGCTAGTAAGAACGACTATGGCTATACTATACTGGATCTCATTTCAGACTTGTTAGCAGTGAGTTATGCATGCGAAGGAAAAGAGACATGTGGTACCTATAGTAAGGAAGGAACAAGTACTAGTAACGTTCCCAAGGCGCCGGCGCTAATGATATTGCCATTGGTAGTGAATGTCCTTCGCCTAAAATCAACCAATAACATTCTGAGTCCCTTCAAGTTGATCTTTTCGAGTACATGATCACGCTGTCCTGGCACCATGGCGCAGTCCACACTGAATTGGTTAGTTGCAGAATGCACTTGAGGCCGGTATGCATCCTCATACAGTCACAGGCTAGTTTCACGGCGAACGCTACTACTTGAGCGTCCACCACGTTGTCCCGGGTCGGCGCCAACAGAAAGATGATTTGTATGAAATTAGTATGTACTCGATATCAATAGTCTCAATTGCGGCGGGGATTGGGACTCGTCGGAAGACATGCTAGACAGGTCCGAGAGGATTGCTAGATGGCTACTTGGTGGTACTCAGCCGTGAGGGATTGCTGTGCGTGGAGCGAGCCAAGATGTTTTTGAAGCCTCTCCGCATGGCACCAACATAGATTCCAGACTAGCCATAGGTTCTGGGTCTGGATTTCATCAGGAGGCCTCGTGTCGATGACACCATAGGATACAGCGGCACAATGAAGTTGACGAGGAAGAAGGCCCGAGTTCTAGTCCGGGTCAGATCGCACAGAGCACCGTGTGGCAAGTATAGGTTGACCGTAGCACAATGGCCCCCTTGATATCAGGTCAATTGGTGCCCACTGGCATTCTGTGAATACTACCCATCGTCGGAAATCTATTCACTGGTATGTCTCTGGTTACAGTACCGTTTTGTGCTCACCCAGGTAACCTGAAATGTAGTCTTTACGACTCCTCGTTTTCACTTTCTTCCACTTCTGTACTTGCGTCTCCTTCAAACTGAGGCCCTTGCTCCACCACCTCCTCTTCCTCGTCGGAGTCTTCTTCCCTTTCTTTCCGCTTCCCATTCGCCGTCGTTACTTCACCAATGGATCTCCCCTCAGCGACCGTCAAACACGTCAGACGAGTGCCCTTTGTGTTATATTCTGCAACTGGCTGTAACTGAAGTTTTTCCTTTGCCTCGGCAGGTAATGCTGCCAAGTCATACACGAATATCATTCCGTCAGATGAGATAGTGCAAACGATTGTTGTCGTTTTTCGAGTATCTCTGCTTTTTGTTGCTCTGGGAAGGGCGATAGCGATCGTTTCCACGGCTTTTACCCTAAGACAGTGTTAGTGCGCTATGTCAGGTACGAGATAACCTAACACAAACCTATTTGAATGGCCAACCAGCTCGGCGATGATCGTGGGCGGAGATTCTGGGTCCTCGAATACTTGGTATATCGACACCTTTTTATCTTCCGCTGCAACCAACAACAGTTCGCCGTCGCCATTTACACGTTTACAAAATCGTAAGCTGTGTATTCTTGACGGATGTGACACGGTATGTCGCAAAACCATATCCTGATATGGCAAAATCAAGATAGGGTTGCATCTGCCAGATGCCGACAACCTACCGTAGAAAACAGATCAAGAGAAGACAGTGTTTGGACCACAAACATCGAACCTGACAATGACCATCTCACAACTTCGCCCTCTGTGTGCACTTGAGTGTGATATTCACCGTTGACTTCGAGACTCACCTTTTCCTAACTTCGTGCTCGCCGACCCCTTTCCGCGCATGAGATCCCACATACGAAGGGTCTTGTCCTGCCCGACGCTCAATGCAACCTTTCCAGACGGATGAACAGCAACAGAATTGACACGGCCCTTATGACCCTTCAACGAACGTAAAACAGTCCAATCTCGTGCATGGAAAAGACATAGTGTGCCATCTTCGGACGCTGACAGCAGATGAGACTGTGTTGGAAATTGAAGATGCGTGATAGACCCTATGCGCATGGTCATTACCGCTGTCATTTCTCTGGCATCCATACGAGCACGTACCTTGGTGGTGCATCAAACCACCGATTTCTTTCCGTCTTGCCAAATCCCACACCTTTATGATCTCATCCGAGCTTCCCGTCGCTAACCATTTCCCCCCGTTCGGTGATGCAGCGACAGCTTTGATCGACGATACATGTGCAGGAAAGATGAAGATGGGCTTTAAGTGAAACCCGTAGCCAGAACCGGAGTCGAACGACGTGACTACCCCATCGAGTCCGTAGAGCAACTTTTCATAGGAACCTGCTACGATAACGAAAGAAGTGGGTGGCGAGTCTGCTTTGGGTGATGGTTTTGGCGCATTCGCCGTATTCTTTTGAGTTTCTTTCCGTTTTCCTTTATCTTTTGGAGAGAACGAGACGGAAGGCTTGGAGTTGCTCTGTGGGGACCGATCCACACTGCCTGCTCCGGTGTATTTTTGAATCCGCGCCTTTTTGAGCTGTTTCTCTGCTCTTCGTGTAGCTTTTGGTTCTGCCATCGTACAAATACAATGCAAAGTCACACCTCCCATTACCGTTGGTTCGGATCAGTCCGGTGGCAGTGTTGAAATTTCCAGGTTTAGACAGTTTATTAACCTGAGAATGTAGGAAGAATAGGGGCTCAAACAGTCTCCGTTCTACTGGTGAGACTGATCTTTTCGTTGATAATTCCCAGATACACCGAGTGAACGGTATAGGAATCATCTCAGTACTACTTTTGTGAACTTCCACTCTAGGTTATCGTGCCCTTCTTTCACCAAGATTGCTATTGGAGTGTCACGTCAAGAGTGTGCTAAATGACTGTTCAAGCTGAACGTACGCCCCCAAGGATGCCATTGGACAACTTATATATCGGCGCAGTATGGCATCATAGTACACGTTAAGAATCAAGATTTGGCTCCTGGGTCACCCGTGTGTCAAGCCTAGAAGTTGATGCGGCGGTCGATGGAAAAATGACGTAACCATAACCTGGACCACATGGTGACGAGGGCACTCCAAAAGATAGAAGTGGCTGTTATTATTACATCCAAGTTCCGACGCTGTCATATCAGCAAGTACTGAATGCTCGGCGCTCAGACTGGTTACATTCCTTTGTCAAGACTTTACTACGACGGTACTTGGTCCGCTGTTTTCCATCATAGCCAGCCGATGCGTACTTCAGTTCACCGAGTTTGCAACTTTGCATTCGTACTTTGACTTGTGCTAGTTCCTCTACCAGTACTCAGTACTCAACCTTTCGAAGTTTTCACTGAATTGAGTCTGCTGTTGTTGTTGGTCAATCCGCTGGTGAAGGAAATGCAACCCTGAACAATTATATCACACTGGGACCCTTATGGTCGAACTTCGACAAACATCCCATGATTTGGTCACGATGCCCCGACCGTCCACACACTCCCCTTTACCGTGTGATTCAAATATGCGACGCAGTAGAGTAATCCTGCCAGTGGGATAACCGAAGAATAAAAATGGTGGGCTACATTCCTGACGAGTCCCAAAGACCGGATCAGACGTTGAACACCAAATCAACCGAGGTAGTACAACAACATGGTGAGAGTTCCTTGAAGCTTTTTTGGATTTCTACTCATTTGACGAGTTCAACAATAATAGCATGAGTTTGATCACACTGGTTCGACGGTCACGCGGTCACTACAACTCCTCTTTCCCGTCGCGGACCGAGCTTTCTGAGCACCACACATCAGCTGCGTATGCTCGGCTTTCCGCTGCAAATCGTATCCAACCACGTACCTGACTTCTATTTCTCATATTCGTCTGGGCAACATCCGACTCTCTGACACTCGTGTGGAAACTTCATTCGATCATTCAATGAGGATAACCAGTGCACATGCCGGAGACAGTTATCTTCCCCGAAGTTTTTCCTGGTGCATGGCCGACCGCGGTCTTTCAACTAGAGACCTGGGGTGGAGATTGTGGCGAGAGAGCGCTCTACAATTAGACGAAGGAGCCGACCGGGGCGGAACCCGCGCTTGCAAGATGCAGCGACTTAAATACGACGCTGCTTGCAATCTCTCAGATAGGCCATCTCATCGCAATGAAGCCCTTCTTATCATTGTGGTTGCTCCCGCCAGTGCTGCCCTTTGCTTTAGGGCAATCAGGCTTGAACAGCACCTCTGCTGCCTTCTCCACTTCTTCTGTTTCGTCCACCTCCGCCACACCAACAAGTAGCACTAACGCGAGTGCCACAGCAACCGCATTGTCATCTTTACAGCCAACATCCTCTAGTCCTACCTCGTTCCTCGCGACTGAGACAGGCCCTCTTACACTTCCTATTTCAGAGTATCCATTTAGCCCGTTCCCGACCCCATCAGCACCACCTGATCCACCGGTTTATCCGGCCACGGATCCTTGGTACCCCCCTCCTGTCAGCCCAGATCCTCAGATCGTCCCCGACTTCGGTCCTTCGTGGGCGACGGCACATGCGAAAGCACAAACATTTGTGAGTCTCTTGTGCTTACCTTGCTCATAAATAATGTCGGAGCCCAATCTCTGCCAATCCTGCTTTTGTTTGGGCTGTTTTGATAATGTTTGACACCTAGGTTTCCAATCTCACAATCTGGGAGAAAGTCAACCTGACAACTGGAATAAATGGCAGATGTGTTGGCAATATTGGTGCTGTGGGAGATTTCCCTGGATTATGCCTTCAGGTAATTAATATTGCTAGTGTATTACCGGTCGTGCCTTATTGACTAACTTCACGCTCAGGATTCCCCTCTGGGTGTGCGATACGCGGCTGATGTTACGTCCTTCCCCGCGGGCATCACTACTGCATCTACGTAGGTCTCTACTCAGGAGGTCGCCACTCTCAATCACCCACCATTCCAGATGGAACCGCGCACTGATGCGTACTCGTGGTCTCTATATGGGTCAAGAATTCAAAGGAAAGGGTGCCAACATTGCACTGGGCCCCATGATGAACATGGGCCGTATTCCTCAAGGTGGTCGGAACTGGGAAGGATTTGGTGCCGATCCTTTCCTCACAGGGGAAGCCGCATTCGAAACAATCCTCGGCATGCAGGCTGGAGGTGTACAAGCCACTGCGAAACATTACATCAACAAGTATGTGATTTGATACATCACGATGCCTCCATTAACATTTCTATTTGCCGTGGATGTTGAATAGCGAACAAGAGTGGAAAAGAACGCAAGAGTCTTCAAATGTAGATGATAGAACTGAGCATGAGATCTACGCACAGCCTTTCATGCGCTCAGTTATGGCGGGTGTATCAGCAGTCATGTGCAGCTACAGTGAGACTTTTTCGTCCTCTTCTTATTCCTGTCATCTGACACTGCTGGGTTTACTGAGACTTGATTAACGATACATACGCTTGCAACAACAACAAGACTCTCAACGATATGATGAAGCGCGAGTTTGGATTTCAAGGATGTCAGTTTGCCTTCTTTACTTGTCGATTTGTCACTAAGCATAGAGATAGTTGTTATGTCGGACTGGTGGGCTGCAACAGAGACATTGAGTGCGGTTGCTGGCCTGGATGCAAGTATTTTCCTTTACCGTCCGTACACAATTTCTAACTCTCTCTATAGATGATTCAGCCTGCAGGAATAGAATATAACGAAGATGGCTCCTACTTTGGTCCCAATCTCACGGCGTTTGTTATGAACAACACCATTTCAATGGCGCGTCTCGATGATATGGCCACTCGAATCGTCGCCTCCTGGTACTATATGCATCAGGATGAGGATTATCCTCCCGTTTCCCTCAACGTCAATGATGTTCAGGACCCTGCAACAAATCCGTACGTCAACGTCCAGGCCGATCACGCAACAGTTGTCCGCCAGATAGCTGCGGGTGGTGTAGTTTTGTTGAAGAACGAGGGGGTGCTGCCGTTGGACCAGCCAAGGAGCATCGTCATGGTCGGCAGTGATGCCGCACCGCCGACGTCGGGGCCGAATGAATATGCCGACCAGGGTGGTGATCCAAGTGGTATACTGGCCATGGGGTGGGGTTCCGGGTGTGTCTTTTTTCCTGATGATGTCTGTGCGCGTGTTGATGAGGGTCCAGGACCGACAATTTTACGTACCTTATTTCTGTGAGTGACTTTCTTGTTTCGTTCTCTCCAATGTAGGAGAAATTGACATGAACGACAGCCTTATGAGGCCATCCAAGCACGTGCGATAGTTGACCAAACAAGTGTATTCTGGGACTTCGATGATTGGGACCTCGATCAGGCTGGGAACTCAGTGGTTGACAAGGAAGTTGCCATGGTTTTTGTAAACTCGGACTCCGGAGAGGTACAAACTGCATATTCTGACTTATCAGCGCGCCGTTAACTCTATTATAGGGTTACATTACTGTCGACGGAAACCCGGGCGATAGATTGAATCTATCTGCTTGGCACGAAGGCAATGATCTCATCCTTGCTGTTGCAGCTCAGAACAACAACACGATCGTTGTGACGAACAGTGTCGGCCCGCTGATAATTGAGCCCTGGGTCGAACACCCAAATGTCACCGCTGTTAGTTCCTTCTCATATTGCATCATCAAATGTTATTTAATAAAATGTCACCCAATCTAGATCCTATGGGCAAGTTTGGGCGGCAATCAAGCTGGAAATGGGATTATGGACGTGCTGTACGGGAACTGGAACCCTTCTGGGCGGCTGCCATATACAATCGCAAAGAACGTCGACGACTACCCAGCCCAACCTGTCTTCGGTGGTACTGCTGATGATATACTGTCAATTAATTATACCGAGGGGTGCGTCCAACAAAACTCTGACGACGGCCTTGGCACTTGCTCATGCTTCATTGTTATCTCAGACTTTATATCGACTACCGATGGTTCGACTACGTAAACTTGTTTCCCTCTACTCACGCTGCCGTTCCTGATCGGGTTTAACTAAACAGAAAAACATCACGCCGCGCTATGAATTTGGATTTGGGCTAAGTTACACGACCTTCGAGTATTCCAATCTTCAGATCCAAGAAGTTGAACCCATGGATAGCGCCGACACCTGGTTGATTGACAACTGGGAGAATGGGGGCGCAACACCTATTGCAGTGGGTTCTTCGACTGCGCTTTGGTGAGTGTTGGCATGCCAAGCGTCATTCGTGGCATTAACCACTGGACTGTTTCACCACTTCTCCTACGCAGGCTTCACATGCCCGCCTATCAGGTCACGTTCAACGTACAGAACACGGGTTCACGCTATGGCGGAGACGTAAACCATTCCATTCATCGACATGTCTGAGCTCACGCAAAAGTGCCTTTTACGCTTCGTAGATCCCCCAACTTTATCTCCACCACCCGCCTTCGGCAATGGAGCCCCCGTCGATCCTGAAAGGGTTCACGGACATTGAGCTAGAGCCTGGGCAGGTTGGCCAGGCATCGATCACGTTATCGCGGTACGACTTATCCATCTGGGATGTCGTCCGACAAGGATGGACTCGGCCCAACGGGACGATCACCTTTTCGATCGGGGCGAGTAGTAGGGACTTTAGGCTAAACGGAACCATACCCGAGTGAAAAAGTTCGCCAGGGTGCTTCATGTTCTCCCTGATGGACCCGTATATATCAAAACATTCACTGCTGAGCCAGTGTTTTACTAGTGTTGTGAGTTGAGTTTCTGAGCGACCAGAGCAAAAAGTGTGAGTCTCCTACAAGCCACTGGGTGCAGAAAAAAGTATGTATGGCTTGTATAGCATGTAAGTAGTTGGTTGGAAATACATAGTGCGTGATACGACATATCTAATCATAATCCGATCATAATTATGCATAAGGTTCCCGTAAATGCCCCGATAAAAATGCTACAAGCGAAAATCAGGATACAAAAAGAGCGTGAGTTGATGCTATGCAAGGGTATAATACATTTTACACTGATCCGAAATCAAGAACATATCACGTCTTCCTTTGATGCCGAAAGATACCCATTATGTTCAACATGGATTTTTTTCGCGGGCGCGAGTCCGCGGGTGTGGA
>JBBPMZ010000540.1:0-12713 GCA_038090575.1 Tylopilus cf. pernanus | reverse complement strand
GGGGTCTACTTTTTATGATACATTTGCAAGTAATTCAAGAAATACTTGGATTTCCAAATATTTCTAAGTATTTTATGAAAAACTGATGCAATTATAATGAATTATCCAAGGGAGGTTTTTCCTGATGATTGTAAAGTGATTGTACCATGTTTGAAAGGAATGTAGTATATGGTAGCTTTTTGTCTCATCACAAGAATCCACAAAGTTGGCCCAGAGCCCAAGTGTCATGGTCTCCAAGTTAGAGATGCAGTGGGTCTGGTTGTCTGCTATGCATGTGGTCAGTGGAACTCGTGATGTTTTCAGTCTAGTCAATGGATGTTGTTTGACTCAGGATCTGCTTGATACTTGAGCTTGAACATTTGAACGCTGAAGGTGTACGTTGAACTTCCTTGGAGAATGAGTCAAAATACCTATTACTCTGCAGAATCCGGATCATTTGCAAGCTTTGGTTTTGCTTGACAACCTCTACACCTCTTCTGAGGGTGCCCATCCCGTGCCTACTGTTCAGGCTATGAAATGGATGCAGTCGTCTCGCTGGCCTCTCACACTCCTTCCTTGGTGTGCTGGCTATCTGCAACCATCGAGTGTATGCGGCTGCCGGGTATGTATCTTAGCCTCCTGGTGGAGATATTCCAAACTTTTTGTTTCAGCAACCTCGTCAGAAGGGAGAGACGCTGAAGGAATATGTCAGTGAGCAACATACGATCATACATCTACACACCTAGCCGAGCTGAAAGACTCGAAATAGTCCCTATTTAGAAAGATTCCATAGAAATTTCTGTCGGTTAGAGTATCTGCTACGTTACCTATGTCACAGGAATCTCAAATGTAATCAACCACATGATTATCATTATCAGACATCGATAAGCGTAAAAAACCCTTGATAAGATTATATTTTTGCATTAGATGTATCTACTACAAGTTGCTACTAGTAGCCTGAGTGCTACTGAGCAACGATCATCCGTGTTGTACCACCATCTGTTTGAACAAAGCAAACAATTGTGTCTCGGATGTGGAGTGAAAAATTACTTTGATCTTCTTGTATGTCGGGGTGTACCTTTCGACAACAAAATCCAGCGGGGTGAAGAATCCCTGGGCATGTTGCTCGAGAGCCCAGTAAAAGGACGTCACTGCCAATGCCGAGACTGCGATGAAATTGCCTGTCATGTCAACATATCTGTGGAAATCTTCTAAGAATAGGACGTCTGACACCAGATTCAAGATCTGGCTTGAGACAGACATATTGCCTGAGTTCAGGTCCAAAAGGTGCTAGACGACCACAGTCAATGGCAATAAAAAAAATGAGTGTTTAATTACCTGAGTATCCGCCCTCAAGAATGTGAAGTCTGTTAACAACCTCTTCACCTCAGTGCGCTTCCATTCAGCCTCGCTAAGGCTGTTTTGGACCGCTGTGGACTCCTGGAGTGCAAATACATCTTGTACACCGTGTGCAGCATAGTCCTTGAACACTGATCGAACATATGACTCAGTGAAGGATAGTACGCTGGTGGGTGGGATGACTCGGATGTCGGATTCCAGAATGTTGGAACGGTGCTGCTGCTGCTGGGAAGGGTGGTGTAGGTGAAATCGGCAGGACCTGCCGGTGAGAACATGTATCCTGAGTCGGGAACTGCAGGATCTTTGTGGTGCTGATAATACGGTGTTGCTTCTGCCTCTTGCCAGTGGACCATCGCTTGTGGGGCCATTCTAGATGGTGGGATGAGTGGTCGTTCCTCAGCATTATTGAGCTGATTTGCGGCTGGGAAGCCTGCGGCGTTCAGGCCAGAGCTCTCAGGGTATTTTCAAGCAGACTGGTCATGCGTGAAGTCAGATCGTACGGTGTTAGGATTCTAAGTGGCTGCATGAGCCCAAGCGAACAAACATACTCTCCCTTTTTTTGTACCATGCCTTGTATTCGCCGACATCAAAGTAAAGTTGGGATACTGGAGTTGGAACAGTGGGGTGATGTACAGGTAATAATCAAGAATAAGTTTATTTAGCTTTGAATACAGCCTTTACAAGAATGCAGTGAATATTTGAATGATCTAACGGACGAACTGGTTCAAGGGTTCAAAATCAGCATATTAATTGGATAATATACCCTACAACTCACTGAAAACACATGTCTGAAGGCTAGGCCTGGCTACTGGTGACATCACCCATGCTGCTTGCGCATTCATTCTGCCCAGGGTCCAACTGAGCCAGCCCAGTATCCAAAGCATAGCTTTCCAACTGATCCAGTTGCTCTTCGCATGTTGAGAATGCTGACATATCTTCCTTGTAGGCTTGGTGGAGAAACTTAATATCATCGCCTAGATCGGACCTATTCCTCGACGACATCAATCGTTTGAAAAATTTGGCCTCTTCTGAAGCCTCCCCATATGCTTCTTTGGAAACTTTCTCCACCGCTTTAAGGACCTCTATATGTCTCTCTGCTTCTTCAAGCTCCCAGGCCAATGTGAGGACACAATGGCGGCGTGTTTCCCTTGTGGCCTGCTTAGCTTGAATGACTTTCTGGACAATATCGCCCGACATGCTTCTTAAGCCCCGGACGAGAATTTCACTACCCTATATTCAACATAATAAGATGTATATCAGAGTGATTGCTTGGTATGGACACTGACCATCTTGGCATCGTTCAATTTGACATCATCACGAGATGCTCTGCCCATAGACTTGCCTAGCCAGTGAAGTTCTAGTGGTGTAGGCTCAGTGGCCTTTGAGTAGGGCATAAATTTGACAACACGGCTTGGAGTGGATCCTTCGCTTCTCAACATTGGGTCATTACTGACTGAATGGGTATACCGACCAGCTGGTTTTGTGCTGGGGGATCTGCCAGTGGGAGACTTGGGGCCCCCTGGGCGAACCGGAGAGCTCGGTGGTGGTGTCATACGTGATAATACATTCATATTAGGAGCAATAAACCCAGTTGGAGGTTGAGAGGTAAGGGGGGCGAAAGGGCGAGTTGGAGTGTGAAACACTTGGGAAGAATTTTCTCTGTTTCAGTTATTGCTGATGCATCACTGTCACCTGTCGATTCAGCTGGATGGAGCCCCTCCCTGAAGATATTGAAATATTGGAGGTGAACCGCACACAAAGGTAAGTCACTGAGAACATTGTCATGCATGTGACTTACCTTTATCCAACTGGAAAGCCCTCAGTATATCAGGTGTCCTGATGCTTGGTGCAATCGGGAGTTCCAATCAATTCATGCAATCACCAAGCACCTGAACTTTCCAGGGGAGTCTCTCTGTTTTGAATATAACGAGCCCCAAGAGCAGTCTCACCTTCGACTACCTCCTTCTCTGCAACAACCTCAGGGCGAAGCTGTGATGGGCGCACGGACTGCCCAGTACCACACTCTATCTGGTGAAACATATGGGAAATCGAAAAACCTACTTCAGCAGATGGAGGATGATCCAAATCATAAGTTCCGTGCACATAACCCTTATTACCCTTTTGCTGGAGCGGCCAAGTGGTCCCTTGCGAAATTTCTCACTCAAAATTTAACTCAAACACAAATCACCCAATTTCTGAGACTATGCTGGGTACTTTATTTAACTGCCTTCAAGACCACATTACTCATCGTAATCGATTGAGGCAGTTCCGTGAAAATTCAAAACCATCCTTCTTATCTGCTGAGCAGTTGCTTAGTTGGATCGACATCCTCCCAACCACATCGGCTTGGCAAACAGTCCAGTTGGAGGTCCAGGGCTATCCTACTACGTTGCCTATTCAGCTTATCTGGCGTGATGGTCTTGAGACGGTCAGGAGCATTGTCTCCAATCCCGTTTTTGCGAGCAATATCACTTTCGACCCCATAAAAATTCAAGAGAACAATGTATGCGAATATGGAGAATGGTTTACGTCGCAGGAAGCATTTAAAATTCAAGTTCGTCTTGTACATCCTATTGGCCCATCAGATACTAATTTGATCCTCAGGATCAGCTCCCAGTTGGTGCAAGCATCGTGCCAATTATTGCCGCATCCGACAAGACACCTGTGACTTGACATACCGGAGGGCTAGAGATGCACCCCCTCTTCATCACAATAGGCAACATTGATTCCGACATCCGTATGAAAGCTACGTCCCACGCATGGCAATGTGTTGCGTTCATACCCACGCCTAAGTTCGAAACACATCCCGACTATCAAACCATCCTCCAAGCTCGACTCTGGCACAAATGTGTCGACCTTGTTTTTGCGAACCTGAAGAACGCTGCTCGCCATGGCGATTTTATGGTAGACCCTTTTGGCGACATTCAACACTGCTTCACGCCACTTGCCACCTGGACTTCAGATCTACCCGAACAGTTGATGATTGCTTGCGTCTCCAAGAATGCATCCCCGGGCACTGAAGCCTGAGTCAGTAAAGCAGTTCGGTGATGGGGAACATCATCCACCACACACCGGTGAGAAGACTCTAGAACGCATTTTCGACACTGCTCAAGACATGGACCCATGGAACCTGGATCATTTCCAAAAGTGTGCCAAGGTTTCCCTCCTGCTAGGAGTTCATCTCCCTTTCTGGCGTGATTATTTGTTTTCAAACCCTGCGATCTTTCTTGTCCTGGAAGTTCTCCATACACTGCATAAGCTCTTCTTTGATCACATTCTTGCATGGTGTAAGGAGGTGATGGGGAAAGATGAACTGGACTTCCGCTTCAAATCTGCTCACAAGCGGGTTGGTATGCGACAATTTTCTGGTGGAGTCTCACATGTCTAGCAAATGACTGGACGTGAGCATCGTGACATTCAGCGGAAAATTGTACCTATCCTGGCGGGTGCCGCCCTGCTGGAATTCATTGCTGCTATACGTTGCATCGTCAATTTCATTTACCAAGCACAGAGTCCAGTGCACACCGACGCCACCATTGCATCCATGCAAGCTGCTCTTGAGGAATTCCATGCTCAGAAGAATGCTATTATCGAAGCCAGTGCTTGGAAGGGAAAATCGGGCATGAAGACCGACTTCTACATTCCCAAACTCGAACTCCTACAATCATTCACAGATGCGATCAGGAATTCAGGCGCAATCATCCAGTTTACTGCAGACGTCAGTGAGCGTCTTCTCATCACACATTGCAAGCAACCATTTCTGCAGACAAACAGGCAGGCAAAGGATTTTTCTGAACAGATCGTCCAGATTTTGGATTGCGATCACAAAATGCGCCAATTCGATCTCTTTACGCTCCTCACTGAACATGGCCAGTCGTTGATCCACAATGTGGTTGCTGAGGAGTATGATGAAGTTGTGTCGTCTGATCCTGTGGCCACATGGATTTCACAAGTTGTTCCAGATGAAGAAATGCGATTTGAAGCACCTCGCCCTGTGCGCAACCATTTTACAAGTGGCATGTTATCCAACAACCAAGCGGCTGCCCTCCACGTCACCGTCACTCCTAACAACAAGCGGGTATCATCGGAAAACCTATCGCAGCTCATGCATCTTCCGGACATCAAGCAGGCTATCGTCAAGTACATTGCTTCACAGACATCTGAGGTCGCCACTTGCATGTCCTACTTTGCATCCATCGATGTCTGGCACAAGTTCCGAGTCCAGTTGCACTCTACTTTTCGACCATCCGTTATCATGCCCAGTCAAGTGGTTCAAGCGCACCCCGGCGGCCTGTTTCCCCATGGAAATTGCGACGTTGTATTACTTGATTCATCACATCAAGCTCAAAATCGTAAGCATTCTAGCATTGTCTTTATTCATTCATTGAACTAAATTCGGTAGCATACACCATTGCGCAGGTAGTATGGACGGTCTTCAAACTGCACCTAACACCGTCCATGAAGCAAGACCTCTGCTTCGGCTTCCTCCTGACCCCTCTGCTTTATGTTCAATATTTCAAGGTTTGCCAAGCTCCTGATGAAGATCCTTCAACTCAAATGTGGATGGTCGAGAGGTGTTTCATGGAGACTGAACGAGGAGCTATACGCCTTGGGGAGGTTATTCCACTGACACACGTCTCACATGCAGCCGAATTAGTTGCAGTATATGGTGAGAAAGCGGATCACACAATTTCATCATATACATCTCAAGAATCCTACTCACACTTTTATCTCAACCATTACGCAGATAAGGAGGTATATAATGCATTGCATGGGAAAGTTGACGAGGACTACTTTTATCGTCCTGACTTAGACATTGCTCCACCAGAAATCATGGTTTCATAGTAGCTTGTATCCATATGCTTCCATGTATTGATCTGTTACTGATGCGACCTCCCAATAAAAATCAATGCATCGAATCAAACCGCGCTTGTATTATCTATTATCACAAATCTATGCAAACTTCAATCTGAACTTGAAGGCCCACTGTGACCATGACTGTCTACATGCTGACATCTCCACCAATGAGAGATGTTCGCTTACCACATGTAAGCTGCTGTAAATCGCTAAGTTCTTGTTGACCGCCTGTTTCATCTCAGTCGTTTTGCAGATAGGCTAGTAGTAAATCGTGGACATGAGATACGGCGCCCGCCCTGGATGAAAGTTTCATTGACTATCCATCAGGAAAAGTGCCAACAACCTAGCACGATCTAGCAGATCTAGCAATAGATCAGCTAGATCATGCTAGGTCGGCTGGATCATAGTCTAGCGCCAGAGCATCCTGTTAGTGAAAGGATGGACGATCTGCCACTCAGTCACTGCTAGACCCATGATAGACTTGAGCCAGGTTGTTGATAGGTCCAAGCTACAACTGCTAGAATTGCACACTGTCCGAGCCAGAATTGCACCATTCAACCAATCATATTTCACAACATAAAAATCAAATTTTTGCATTATCGCACACGGGGCTCATACATCACGGCCGCTGCGAGACTCAGTAACCCCCTCCATGTCTCCATGCCAGCCTGAGTAGTAGCTTATGTCCTCAGCCTCAACATCTTCTGCAGTCCCGCCCCGCCCACCTCAGCTTCCGCACCTTTCGCCATCCTCGTTCTTGCCATGTTGTCCTGGTGTCGCCGAGTGAGGTGACATGAGGAGGGCAACATATGGGCAGTGGGGTTGCATCGACAGTTGTCATTGTCACTGTCCTTGTCCTGTCGTCGTTACACCGTGTCCTGGTCGCCGCCGGGTGAGGTGACATGAGGAGGGCGAGGTACTATAGGCGGCGTCATTGTTGCGTCATGTCCTGATTGTTGCCAGATGAGGAGGGCGAGATATGGGTGGGGACATCGTCGTTGCGTTGTGTCCTGGTCGCCGCCGGGTGAGGTGACATGAGGGTAAGAATACCAGGTGAGGTAGAGGTGCCATCGTCAGCTGTTGTTGTTGTTATTTGTGTCCTCATTGTGTCCTTCAAGAAGGTGGGGGTGAGGTAGAGGCGGCCGAGGTGTCATGGTCAGCTCCTCGTCCTCATCATGGACGGTTCCTCATCCTCATCGTGGTTGGTTCTTCATTCTCGAGTTGCTGTCGTCTGGGGTGAGGTAGACGGGGCCGAGGTGTCATGGTCAGGTCTTCATCTTCATCATGGTTGGGTCCTCGTCCCGACTGGGAGGCGCAGTCATTGGCCATCTACCTTGTTGTTGAGGGAGATGAGGTGGAGGCACTGTCATCGGCCATCGTCCTCTATTGTCCTTGTTGATGAGGAGGATGAGGTACAACAATGTGTGGCTGACTCGCCGCCAACACTGACTCTGTTTGGTGGCGTGCATGCCATGTTTGATTGTGCGTGGCGCAGACTGTGCTCGGACGTCCAGACATGACCGGACGTTTGGACATTCGGAAAATTCAATCATGACCAACCTCCTTGCTTGGCGTTTCCGTCCGCTCGTTTGACAGTTTTTTTGCTGACATACTCGTGTTTTTTGCTGACAGGTGAAACGCCCTAATAATTATTTTAATAATTAAATAAATGTTTTGAGGACTCAAAAACCAGTTCCGCTCCACTGGCACATTATGGAAAGGTTCGCTTAATGTCTGGATCTGCAGAACTCTTTTGCTCACTTATCGCATTTAGGAAGAGAGTACATGTGACCTGGAATGAGTGTGGACCTTGGCTGGGCTGGATTGATTCCGATGATCCATGGGACGTAATGAACTTTGGGGAAGATGACAAATCGCAAGAGGAGGAGGAGGAGGACCAGGAGGATCAGGAGGACCAGGACCAGGAGGACCAGGACCAGGAGGATCAGGAGGACCAGGACCAGGACCAGCAGCAGCGGAATGAGGATGAGGAGCAAGAGGGAGGGGGAGGAGAGCAAGACCACAAATCTGGCGCGAAACTGGTAGATGTGCTGAAACCATGAGAAGAGACCGAGGGGCGTGCATCGCAGGTGGAGATGGACATGAAGGACGATCAGGGGGAGCAAGGAGATCATGATAAAGGGGGCGGAGAAGAGGGCGGGGGCCAGCCGAAGACCTTGACCAAGAAATGGGCGAGAACGAATTTTTCTTCAAACATCGACGCCGTCAGTCGCAACCAGTGGAACTAAGAGAAGAGGGCCAATGGAATGGTGAATATCAGCAAGGTGTGAAACACCAAGCAGAGGATCAGGATAACGAGCCCCCTCAGAAATGGCAAACCATGGAGCAAGAGAACGAGTTCAACATGGAAGTGGATGTGCCAGACCCTGCAGACGGCCACGAACCTCCTCAGGGGCGAAAGACTAGCAAAAGGGATGATGACGACGATGACAGCGAGGACGAACCCAGAGACTTGCCAGAAGCTCAGGAAGGTCAGTGGCTGGGTCACTCGCAGGAGACAGGAATGCAGGTGAGTAACACGTTACACATTTTTAAATGATAGTCCTATACTGTAACTTGATTCTAGGTTGAGTTATCTGGTCTACTCGGGTTATTCAAGGTGATACATCTTTGCAGAAGCATACAAGTACCGGTATACTTTATTACGTCTGCTGTACGATTGCTGATTTCACTGAGCAGAAGAAAAACTCTCTATGGAAGAGATACAACTATGTAGTTGCTGCAGAGACTTTGGACTTTTTGTAAAATGCCAGCGGAGCAACTGTGGCAACACGCTGTGTTATTGGAAGTCCAACCTCCTTCCATGTGTATGGGAGGTCAAAGCTGTGGACGAATTCATCTGCCCTCCATGTATCCTCTAGCAAAAGGGAATGCTGACTGTCATATCCCGGACTTCCATCTCCGATCATCTCCGCACATCTTCACTTCGTTCCTCTTAGATTCTACTCCGCATCATCTCGGACTCACAACTCTGGTTACTCCGGCATTATCTCCTTTAGTATTAGTCTTCATTCTTGTACTATACCTGTGTCTCGCTTACGAGCACAGCTCTGGCTATGTTCCTGTCCCGTTTTCACTCCAGTTATCTCTCTCCCGATTTCCCGTCTTACTCATACTTACAAATCCGCACTGCTCTGTTTACTAATCTGCACTCGACTCCCATATATAAACTCCCGTACTCCGCCTCTGTATTCTTTAGTCTGAATATTAGTTTTATCCTCTCGATCACTCCTGATCAACTCCGACCTCCGACCTCCGAGACCTCGACGGTCTATCTTTACTCTCTTACTCTTACTCGACTTCACCATTAGGTGTCAAGTCCAACTCCGTACTCCGCAAATAACAAGGCAAGACTTACAGCAAGGGCGCAACACATACGTTGAAGCCAACGCCTGTCCGACCCCGAGTAACTCCGAGTCTTGGAGTTACTGCCCCTCGAGTAACACCCCTAACACTGACGGTATGTTTAGCGGGGAGCGAACTTCCTGGAAGGCTAACGATTCCCTAGTATGAATTTGTTTCTCAAGCAAAGAACCTCAGCAGAGGGGTGACTATTCCGCCACTTGTCATGCATGCTATGTTAAGTATGCCAGAATCGTGTCAATTTCTCCACCAGCATCTTCGCGAGTTCTATTGCAATTATTTGGATCTTGTAATTCTAGTCCTTTTTTCTTCTTACTTCCCTTAATAATCTCACAATGGAATTTAGTATGTATTTAGCGCTGCTCCCCTGGGACCAGGAAAAGGTACCTCTGTACCAACTCAGGGATCTTGCAGTTTCGTCTCAAGTTTGTCGCGCGCAAAACTTTCCTCACAATTATTGGTTTTGGTGGATAACGGTGATGATTTGTTGGGCGCCTCCCTAAGCAGGCAGGTCAATGTTGTAGTGGTTTATTCCAACTTTCCTGGGGTCGGGATTGGCTCATCCGAGTGCACAGGCTTTATGTGAGTCTCTTGGACCTCAAGGATGGGAAGCATTGGCGGCAATGTGGGGTACCAGAGGGCTCATATTACTCGCTCCATCGGCAAGTATGGACGAAAGGGAGTGCTTCCAGGATCATATCATCCCTCTAGTTGTGAGGTACACAGACCCAAGTAACCACGGCCTCCACACTCTGATATCCTCCCTTAGCGGCCACTTTGTCTTTGTCCTGTGTCTGCTGGTCTCTCCAGAGAGTACTGCGGTCATCCAGCCATTCCTGCAGCAAGTTGCCGAAGAGGTGTTTATCAATCAGAAAACCATTGAACGAGCGGTACACAATGTTCTACCCATGTGGCTGCAGATGCTTCCACTCGCATCGTTACTCCTGGTAACTAACACGGATGGGAACCTAGTCAGTCGCCGTTACATTCTTTCTCTCCAGACCGGAGATGTTTGGGGTTTGTGTCACTCCTGCGGCAACCCAGGTTGTGCAACAGGACCCAAAGAAATCAGGGCTAGAACCCACTAGCGCAAAAAATTTCTGGAAGTCATCAACTTGAAGTTTGACTGTCAAGCGTGCAAGTATACATCTGGATGGCTTCCTCAACCACCTTTCTTACAGCAGCTTCAACCCAATAGTTTATTGTTCTATCACCCCTTTCCTTTATCACATGACAACGAAAGGTACACCTTGTCTGCGAGATGGTTTGCCTGCAGAGAATCAGGATTGGATTAGTTAGATATCACCAATGTATGCAGCATCATTTTGGAGTAAGCGACTCGACAGTGTACTGATCTGTCACATCAAATGAGTATAAAACCTGGCTAGGGCTTGCAAGCCACAAGGGCATCGGCCCAAATATCAGGTTTGTGTCACTTTCCCTTGGATTCGGGTGACAAACAGGGGACCAGCGCCTCTGCACAGCAACAGCACTAATGCACCATAGGAACACACTCAATGCAAGGCAGGCAATCGCAACAGTGTTGGATTGATGTGGGATTAGCTCTACTAAATCGCACAAGCTGTTCGAAAAGTATAGCTCGATGAGTCAGGGACTGCTGACACTGTGGATTACATATTGGATTATGCACACACATTACGAGTCAGGCAAGTTTGCGCTCACAATTCGATGCATATGGTACGCATCTTACAGTATATGGAGAACACTGATGGGACGCGATACGTTCTTTGAATGGACCAACAAGACTACCCAGCGCAAAAAGCGGAATGTTGCCTTCCATTTGCTTTTTCAGATGTGGTATATGTATGCTGAAAGGCTGGCCGATAGAGAACTGATACCACCGGTAGTATCAACACACCACGCCCCTCATTCCATAAAACATGCCCGAAATGAATGATTGTAGGGGGATTCGAATGTGCTCAGTGTAGCTTGAGAGAGGATGTGCTCGAGAGCCATCAGCGGACAACGTGAATTGATCGCGGAGGTTGGTGGAAGTCGATGCCAACCTCATCTTGAAACATCCAATCATGACCGATCCCAGAGTCGACAACGACAAGAAGGCTTGCTTCACTTTCCGAACAAGGTCAGAATCTTTGACCGGATAACTTCAAGATAACACAATGAGGTTTGAGGTAATCCCTGAGATAGAAGACCCCATGTACAAAGCTTTTCATCGGGGGGGATATTGGGACAAGGAAGTTGCGCATCTGGAGCAGAATATCTGTAACAGGGGAAATTGGAGGCATGGGATAAGTCATTGGAGAGGTTGGGAAGGCTAAATACATATTACAAGTGATGGGTTTGGTCGTGGGGGAATCTCATGCCACGGGTTGTATTGATGAGAACTTGAGCTAGAAGCAACGCAGCCTCTAATGAGAGAAATTGAAGGTATGGGGTGCGTCGCTCATATTGTAAGTGATAGGTTTGATCGTAGGGGTATGTCCTGCTGTGGCCATGTATTGTCCTTATTCAAGAGGAAAGACTTGCTAACTCATCCTCAAGTGAGGTGTGGCAGTATATAATGCGCATAGAAACAGACCAACTTAGTAGTATATGATTCACCCAAATCTAGTTATTGTTACAAAGTATTAGTGTATTCTCTAATCCCGACGCTGTTCCAACTGGCTGTCATGGATAGCATTCTGGAACATGCAACTGGGCAGAGCTGCTGTCCTATTCCGAGTCTCACCCATAACTTCACTCCCCGAAATGCCAGCATTGACACTGAACATTTCAATTAGCCACTTCCATCAATTATACTAAATGTACACTTACCAACCATTGTTGTAGACACCTTGTAACAGCTTATCGAGTAGTTTGTATTCAGCAGTCGTGTGGTGGAAGTCTTCAAGCAAAGTCATGTGAATGAGATAGTTAGGTAAATGCGCCTCTTCAGTGAAGGGGACTTGCGCGCGATTTCACTCATCGATGGCAGTGAACTTAGCTAGATATGAACGCATCAGCAATATATTTGAGTATAAATGGATAGGCATCTGCGTGGGTATGGGCAACCCACGTGGGTTGTGGGTTGGGTACAGCGTGGGTATGGGTATGGGTCGGACTTTCTGTACCCATGGCAAACCCATACCCAACCCATGGGTTCGTGGGTATTG
>JBBPMZ010000539.1:0-12734 GCA_038090575.1 Tylopilus cf. pernanus | reverse complement strand
TTAGGACCGGTCCTAATCGGTCCAGTTGCGGTCCCAGGCCTTCAGGAGAGTCTTAGGACCGGTCCTGGTCCGGTTGCCTGGTCAGAAGGCCAAAAAACCGGACCGGACCGGACTTTTAAACACTAATGCTCATGCAGGGCCATCGAAACTTGTCGTTGAGGGAATGCTCGATGATCTGATTGGTTTTCACACATCGGATCCATTGTTTTGTCAGCTGTTCAAGTCACAGAGCTCGACTGAGATACTCATTGAATGTCTTCTGTCTTTGCCTGGAAATAATGATCCGAAATTGTCCGCGCAACTCACTCACCTTGCATTGCTGGTTGCAAATGGAAATCACGTCTCGTCCACCCAGAAGCAGCAGGTAATCGACTGATGCTCAGTTGAGAAGAAGACATTTGATGACTTGTGTGTTTCAGATGCCAGAAATCACCAAACCTGGTTCTTCTCCTGCGAACTTGAACCCCAGTCCTTCTACTAGCAGGCTTGCATCTGTCCAAGAAGAGGCACTTTGCAAGAGTACTGCTCACTTGGAAGAATGGAGAAACACGATCATCACTTCAGAGCATGAATGCTATCGGAAGGCGTTTATTGATGCGTACACCATTTGATTGTCTGTCATGTGTTCCTTATGACTAGATCACAGGTGCGAGCGTCGCAGACGCATTACAATAATCAGTAAGAGTCTTCTGGAATGCTCAGAATGTGATATGTGGTGTCATCTCGGACCTGCATGGACATGGAGACTGGACGAAACAGAAGGTCCACATCGGACTCGGTAAGTATCGATCCTCATTTTCCCATGGTATTCTCTTAGTGGCGCCCAGGAACAAGTTGGAACCATTTGCAGAGCCTGCTCCAGCACAGCTCGCTGATACTACTAATAGTACAGCGAGTGACTCAAGAGATGCTGAAGTGGCATCTCCCTTACAGACGGATGGCTCCTTCAAGGATGACGCAGACGCATTCTCAGGCAACGGCAATGCACTCACAGAGGAAGTAGCGGAGGATAAACATCGCTGAGTTCGGCACGAACTGGAACCGGCCCAGGGAGATGTCATTGAGGCCATCAGTACTATATGCCGAGTCTCAGACGTAGATTCGTACCATAAGCAACGGTCCTTTCCTTTTATCAATCTGTCTTTGATGTTACTTCTTAGCTGGGCTGCTTATTTTCGGACATAGCCACCTTTATATGTTGGATGGGCTAATTGAGAACGACGTGGGCGAATTGATCAATGCTATCGATGCGCCGAAAGGGATGCTCTTCGTTGCTGGGAGTACTCCTCACTTGCGAGGTCTTCAAAGGGCACGGCCGTGACGGCGATAGTTACAGTGTGGGTGGTACAGATAATTACACTTGTGTCTTATTCCCTTCCAGGTCATTTATCCGACTCCGAGGCACCACCTGCCTCAGGCTCCAGGTACATGGCGTAGGTACGTTTGAGCTGTCACAAAGTTGAAATGTTACTACTAGTAGTAGGGTCAGACAGCAAGGGCCACAAGGCATCATGATCATGATCACCAGAAACAGCAGGAGAGGGGGGCTCTGTTGGAGCGCCTGCAACATAAGATGACGCGGTCCAACTCAACAGGTGCAAGTTGAGTTTGGCCTCTTTCTCCTCCTAAGAAAATGCATTATGTTGCAGATTCATCTTCAATACTACCAGTGCCAGTGGGTGAGAACATACCATATCAGTGACCTTCATCGATGCTTTCTTCCTCTTTTTGCTCGTAGTCGCAGGGCGGTGTGGATGAGGGGAATGGTGGGGGGAACTCTTGGCAATAGATGAGTCATTCCCATCTGCAGGTTTCTGCAAAGTGCAGGGGTTAACTGATACAAATAATAGTACAGTGGTTAGTAGCGTCCCTGCCAGTCACTTGACAGAAGTAACAGGGACTCACTGGCACTCTGGTCGCCGTGCTCATCAATAGGGCTCATTGGACTCGGAGCGTCACTATATGTGTGTGAACCCACCATAGTGGACTTGGTTCAAGATGACGACTGGCAGTCTTGAAACGTTCCCTGCTGTTTTCATGGGTCAATTATGCCATGACTAATGTCACTTGGTACCTGGTTCCGTGTTTTTGGCTCCGAGCTGGGCCCCCCTACTGGTTAGTTACATACGTATCCAGTCCGGTACAAATCCATCGCTGACTGTGTCAGAAATATAACTTACTAGTAATAAAGATGGATTCAGAGGGTGGCAGGCAGTGTTTCCGTGGCCTGGCTCAGCCCAAAAGCCCCAGCTTCAAGGGCTCAGCTTGGGGCTGTGGCTTAACAAAATCATGGGCCTTGGGCCCCAGCCTGGCTTGGATGCCCTGGGTTAGGCTGGGCCATGGCTTGACACAGGACTGTTGCAGCCATCATGTCATCATCATTGTCACTGTCAGAGAAGGGTGAGGTAAGGCAAAGGCAAAGGTGGTGAGGGCATAACTATGACGCCATGAGAAGCGTGCTATCAGGGTCATGTCATCATTCAAGTTGTCATTGTCATTGCCAGACTCCGAGGCAGAGGGAAGCCTGAAGTGAGTGATGAAGGTGCAATTACAACAACACGGCAAGCGTGCTATCACAGTTGTCGTGTTGTTGTCATTGTTGTCATTGTTGTCATTGTTGTTCAAGTCCTGTCTTTGTCGCCACTCAATTACAAGTGGGTGAGCGTGCATGCAATGAGGTGAGCAGGTGTATCATGATGGTGCACCAGCATGGCAGCACGGGTAAGGCAAGAGGGCAGAGGCAACCTAAAGCCTAAACTTGAACACTTGTGTGGCCTCAGAACTGCCAATCAACCATGATAGCTCACTCTGACCACAGAAGGCTAATCACCCAGCGGATATGCCAGTAGAAACATCTGGGATCTCAAGAAATATTTGCAATTGACTTGGATTTGCAGAGGAACTAACACCAATTGCGGTACTACATACACAATACACACGCTCACTCAGAGTCCAACACCACCTGTTTGCTACTTTCCAGCATCTGGATGAGATCATGGGACTCATAGACATTTAAACTCCTGAACAGTAATTGAAGTGAGTAGCCAAACATGAATAGTAACTGGCGACATACGCAATTCCCCCAAATTGTACATGAAACTTTGCCCTGCCATCGATGGGTGTAACTTCAAAGCCCAGGACACGGTAATAAAGACCTGCGTCACCACTGGCAGTGTCCAAACGGAACATTTTACCCATCACTTTGGGAAGGGTTGGGATGTTGAGGTAGTCTTCTGCTTGGCTCCTGTTAATCCTGCCATCGCTAAACTTCACACTATTGCCAGAGAGTCGAAAGATGGGTGAGGTAGGAGCCGGAACAAGAGGTCTAAAGCATTCATCCTGCCGGTGGGAAGGTGATCCATATCTACGCCGGCGACACTCAATCCTTTTGAAATCAGCTTAGAAGTAAGATGAGAAGAGTCTAGTAATACCTCAGGGCATTGATTCACTTCTCGATTTTCTGAGAGTGAGAGGATGGCATGCGACAGAGAATATCATTCTGCATCAGCAACAGGGTGTGCGCAGCAGAGCAAATCTCTAAATGACTAGATAGCTAATCTTGAATTCAGTACCAGGGAGAACAAACTGACAACCCACTCAATGACCGTGGTAGTAGGCTGTTGGATGATAGTCTCCATTTGAGCTTGCAGGATATCAAGTTCCCCCTGGGAGAGCTGGGGCCACGTTGTGCTTGGTGGTGACGCCTGCTGTTGGGAGACAATGTCCTAGTAGGCCTGCTGGCGTTCAGCTGGAGAGCATTTTCGGACCTCCCTTGCATGATCCTCAATTATATCCATGTACTTGATGGTACAAGCTGCCATGTCATCAGCATCATATACGAAAGTTTCATCTTTACTAGTAGCTGATCGACTCAGAGGCCTTGAAGGAGTCTGTGCCATTGGGCTAGTCTGAGCTGAGGTAGTGGTAGAGTGGCAGCGATCCTGGTTGGACACGATGGTGAGTGGAGAGCGAATTCTCATGGTGGGAGTTTGGTGGGAACCTGGTTTTACAACACGTCAACGATGAATTTGCCATATACAGCAACACAGCATGGGTTTCTCCATTGTTGTCAAACATGGGAAACAAACAACGCATCTTTTGACACGCCATTGCAACACATCTTGAATACAATCTTACCTGACTCCACAGTGCGGCAGCTCCAATGTTGTTATGGTTACAGTGTGGGATATGTAAGCTCCCATATTAGTGAAAACTTGAAGATCCATCGGTGTGATATAGTTAGTGTGCCAAGTTGTAATGTTGTGCTCATATGCATTTTCGTGGCAAGACCATGGACATCAACGTTGCCATACCCCCTCCGATCCTCTTTGCACTTGAAGATATGCCACCTGGGACCTATGGCATCTCCTATGACATCTTCACCAATGCAACTGAACATAACCTTCCATATGGGTGGAATGCCCATCGTGGTCAGTCTCAAATTTTCCAGTGAGGTCAGGAAGTCAGTGTTACATTGTAGTCCCTATCTAGCTGCAACATATGCGGAGATTGCTACGATTTTGGAGGACCATGAGTTTGAAAGTCTCCAGGGATCAGATTGGTCCTGCGACA
The DNA here is from genome assembly GCA_038090575.1 of Tylopilus cf. pernanus. Classification (NCBI taxonomy): domain Eukaryota; kingdom Fungi; phylum Basidiomycota; class Agaricomycetes; order Boletales; family Boletaceae; genus Tylopilus; species Tylopilus cf. pernanus. The sequence goes on along the minus strand of JBBPMZ010000539.1, from coordinate 8,162 downwards.
ATATGGATGCTACAGATGCCTACTGGGCAATGCTATCATTAATGCCAGTACGACCCATTGGAAAGTTCCAGACGACTGTCAAATCTGTAAAGATTCATCAAATCAACGACTGGATCTTTGATGCCACAAGCAGAATCTGACTGGGAGGGCACTACTCCCCAAATCTGTTAGGCCCGACACCTTGTACATTGGCACTCGCACCACTACATGTTCCATCTCAGCCCCCTCAGCACTGGGACTTCACTCAGCTCCCGCGATATACCCAGCCTTCTCTTCAGGCAGGGATTGCTGACAATTGGTGAGTCCCACCTGAGCCCTACTGGCACTTGCACGAGCAGATGTGGATTCAGGACTAGTCAAGTTGGCATTGGTTTTGCCACTCACCGAGTCGAACATGGACAACTTCTCTTGATTCCTTTCTGATACGATTCCCAGGCCTTGTCTCCCCCCTTTGTTTTTACCGAGTCCATTGTTTTAGTATTGCTTTCAAGTCGGTTAATATGCCCAAGTCCAAATCCTTTCGTCGACTATCTGTAAATGTTTGTTAGGACTCTATCACAACTTTGTTGTACGTACATGCAGAGCAGTAGCTGCAATTTTTGACTTCCTTGAGCTACAACTTCAAGATTTTAACTTGGGGTGCAATTTTCACTATGTCACTGACAGGATTAGTACTAGTAGTACTATTTCGAATACTGCATCACTTCTGGTTCAACTTGTCCTCATCCCCACTGGCACCAATACGACCTGTGGCATGAGATTCAGACCTGATCCCAGTGCCTGCTGTTTTGTGCTCATTCTTTGCTGTCTACTAGTACTCATGAACTCTTGTTTCAAGTGCACAGATACATGTGGCCAGACATTTACAGAACCTCGGAGCCTCTCCCGCCATCAGAATGTGTGTATGACTCCAATGGCAGTGGCACCTTAGTTCAAGAATGGAACAGCAACGACAAGCCACACTCACACAGTTGAAAGAGAAAGATGAAGCAAGGGACCCCAAACGGCAGAAGTTGACTCAAAATTCTGACCGACTTCCTATCATCAGCGAGGTCATGGTGAGGAATCATTACTACTAGTGTTAATTAGGTATTGCCGGTGGAGTCTGACGATTGTCCATAATTCTCTCAGGCTGCCTCCATCACCCAAGCTCAAGAATGCTTCATTGATTATGATGTTGGCGATTCTAGTACTAGTTTCTGTGGTAGTTCCGGTGGCTCGTCGCAACTGCCTGTACCTTCCTATGGCTTATCCACAAACCAAGCTCGGGCTCGTACTGAAAGCCGAGCACCCAGCCCAAATCCAGACCCCTTACCTTCCTCCACTGCTACTGTCCCAGGCACTGTTGAGGGACCCAAACTTGATGGCCATACCTCGCTGGTGGCAGATAGAGCCCTCCCCCCCCAGACATGTCGTCTACCTGCACGATTCAGGGAACAACTCCCAGAACCCCCACTTCCTATCCCTCAACCTGAGCCTGGCTCCAAGTCTCGTATTCATCATGTATTTCTCTTTGTCTTTGACTCGTTCAAATCAGCATTCAATCGGTTTGGCATTGCTCGCTACTACCGTCATCATCCATCCTATGACCCTGACTCCTTCTTAACTATAGACCAGCTTTCCAACATTGTAAATCGAGTTCCACGCAGCAAGGATGGGATACACAATCATGACCAGGCCTCTGAACCCGAAGATAGTGGTCTCATGGAACCTCCCCCTTGGCCATGGCCAAATATGACTGTCTGGCGCATAATGACATGGAAACTGACTGGGAGTAACCAAAAATCAAATGCAGAGCTAACTTGCCTTGCGAGTGACGTCTTTACTGCAGACGACTTCAACCCGCAGGACCTTATTGGCTTTGATGCTTCCAAGGAAGCCAGGGTTCTTGACGAAGCATTACTGAAAAATCGCACCATATCTTCCAGAAGAATGGGTGGAAGGAAAGCTCACTTCGAATCCTTGTGCCAACAAGGGAGAAGAGTCGAGGAGGGAATGGAGAACCTTTTGACATTCCAAATTTTATGCACCATCCGATTACCTCTGTCATCCAGGCAGCATTCTCTGAGCCGATCTCGAAACTATTCCATCTCACTCCATTCAGACGTATTTGGAAGTCCCCGGTGACTGGCCAAGAGCAGCGGTTGTATGATGAACTTTATTGTTCTGATGCATGGAACAATGCACATGACGAATTGCAGAAACAGAAGCGAGAAGATAACTGTCCACTGGAGAGAGTCATTGCCGGACTAATGTTCTGGTCTGATGCAACCCACCTAGCACAGTTTGGTCATGCACAAGCTTGGCCTATCTACTTGTTTTTCGGAAATCTGTCCAAGTATGTGCGTGGAAGTCCAAGCTCTGGCGCATGTAGACTTGTCGTTGCCCGATTCATTCCGGGAGTAAGTCATTCCTCAAATGTTACCCTATGTCGACTGATGTGGATTCATTTGTACAGTCTTTCCAAACCGATGGGTGCCTTGACGCCAGAGCGATGTGAGATTGCTCGTAGTCGCTACGAAAACTTGGACAGCCTAGGGGAGAAACCGTTCCACTATGGTACCCATTTTAGCTCGTGCACTCTCATTTTCCAGATAGTTCTGATCTTGACGAGTGATATACTTGTCGACAGGTCCATGATAGTGTGCCACTTTTTGATTCACATGGCGCCGTATACGAGCATGTTCAAGACCTTGCAGGTATATCTCCGTCCTGAAACCGAATTATCTCATTCAGTTGTTCCCATAGGGTGGAGATTGGGATCTTCCGGATAGATTGTTTATGTAGGTCAATTGGCGTTCCTTTGTATGTGTTGCTGACCATCATGGCTAGTGATGTTGGGTGAGTGTATCTCTCTGCATCACAGGACGTGAGAGGTGATGTTCAAGAGCTCATCCCCAAGTTCTTCACACGTCCGGAGTGAGTTCAGCGCCGACGTACCACTGATGTTTATCTCACACATCAACCAGATTTCTCGAGAACCTGTCTAATCTTGACTTCGGTTTCTCAACAACCACGGGCGAAAAGATCCACAACGTGAAGCTACCCCCATGGGCCAAGGGTGATGCGCTTCTGTTTGTGCAGATGCATTGTCAGGTGAGTATGATGAGAATACCATTCGTTCAGCCTAAGCTCTTGTTCATTGGAGAGTCACTATGTCAGCGAGAATCTCCCAGCTTGGATCCATCTTATATGGGGTTGCAAACAACATGATGTTGATTCACTCAACATGTTTCATCCATTGAGCTATGAGGGTGCAATAGGTTGGTTGGTTGCCAAGTTTCAGAGATAACCATTCTCAGTCATAACACAGATATAGAAAAGATCACGGACCCTCTGGAACGAGAGGCAACAATCGGGATCATTCACAACTGTGAGCAGCTCGAGCCCTTGCACTTTGGTAGACAGGGCCTATGCAGTGAATAGTTGGACAGACGCCATGGAAGCTCTTTTCAGCTCCTCATCCCCCTAGAAACTTACAGGGAATCCTCAGCCTTCCAGTGCAATCCTCCCAAGGAGTGCCAGAAGACGCCCTAGCGTTGACAAGGGACCCTCGTCCACTCAAAGGTAATGGGAATAGGTTCACTGCATCATTCCTTACTCACAAGGGCTGTCAATGGGCCTGTTGCATCCATCTTGCAAGATGGTAGCGGCAAGGCAATACCCATGCCAGAGGGTCTGCTCTCTCCTCCTTTGCAGCCAGACGAACAAGTTCAATGGGGAAAGGATGACGCTCTCCGATTGCTACATCATGGCACTGTAAGTACCGCTACGTCTCTCGTGTTTGAGAATGACGGACAGTATTGTTTCAGGTCATGCAAAGGTTGGAAGCTATTTTTCTACTTGCACTGCATTCGCAGACCAAGACACCCTCACCACCGGATCGGATGATTCTTTGGTCCATGTATGGCACCTGTCTCATGCTGCTCCAACAACGTCATCTCCATTCATGAGTGCGACAACGGCCAAGTCCCGCAGAGCGCAAGAACCCTCGCTCAGGCTGTCGCTCGTCCATCTCCTGCGCAAATACAGCGCTCCTGTGACCTGTATCCATGTATTCAGGGCTTGGTCAGTAGTGATTAGTGGCAGCTTGGACAGGAGTGCTATTCTGTGGGATCTCAACAGAGGTCTATATGTCCGATCGATCTGGCACTGGCATACCGAAGGAGACAGGTCGATGGAAGAGTCAGCTGTGCATCTAGTCCCAATCAACGAATCTAGTATGGTGGGTGCAGACCATGAAGCAGGAAGCAGAACTTACAACTGGATCTAGGGCTACGTTGCAACATGTTCCACCCACTCTCTGTGGTTGCATACGATCAACGCACGACCGATCGCAAGATTGGACCTCACGTCGAGCACGGCTCGCACACGCTTACCTTACGTGATGTCCATCGCATTTCACGAGTGGGACTATTCTCATCTAGGTATCCTCGCAACTCATCAGGAAACAACAAAAGTCTGATTGTCAACATAGTTGTTCAAAGTCCTTCAAAGTGTAACATGATACCCCAGCTTCCTAGCACACCAGCATGCACAACCAAAGTTTCACAGCTGTTTAAATTCCTCCAAAGCAGACCACAGTCCCCCAAACTCCCAGCAATAATACCTGCAAGCATATTAGTAGTGATATTAACTCAAGTGCAACAACCTTATTTGGATTTAAATGTCCCACATGTGTCAGTCATGCCACAATCAGAATATGGCACCGCCACAGTCACAACCGCCCAGGCAAGCATCAACTTGAAGTATCAATAATGCAGGTACATGTAGCTGGTATCAGGATCACAATACAGGGTAGAACAGGTTTTATGCTCAAACATGTTCACAAATAAATCTGAGGACTTGGACATCCCCAGGTTGTTCTGTCTGAGTGGACGGCCAGTGCAGCAACCGCCCCTGCACGCAAATCCCAATTTACTTGCCAGGCTCGTTTTTTAATTGTTCTCGCAGTCTCAAGTAATGTGGAAGCACACCCACACGCGCTTGCCGGAATGCATCAAGCAGGCGGTGATAAAGGAGGAGGATGTCAAGAGACACCTGAAATATGTTCACTACAGGTAAGGATACAAGGAGAGAGAGCGCACGCACAGGGAGGGAGAGGGGGAAAGCATAGTGAGGATGGATTGCAGGAAGTGACATGCAAAGAGTGGGGAAGACTCCATAGAAGGGTGAGCAGCGGATGAGGTGGTAAGGATGCGGTATGGGGGTAGTCAGAGAAGCCGGACCTTGAGCTTGATGACTCCGACGCGTCGGACTGTAACGTGGGCAATGAATGAGTGACAGTGAAAGGTACAGGGAAACTCATGAGGTATGTTGGGACCTCCGTGCTTGCATCATGCTCGTTTGCGGTGCAAGTAGGACATCGGTTTATCATTTCTGCCTTGGAGGATTTCTCTGGGGAATGTCAACAGTAGTGTTTGAACAAGGATTGGACACGACTAACCATAAACTTGCCACTGGTGAGGAAAACAGCCTGCAATAGTTCACAGAGATCGAGGTCGGATCGATAAGGCTATGGCCATCGTGAGCATGGGGGTCACGCACAGCGACAATGGACTCACTTGAATTCATTGTCTTTGTCTTATGCATCGAGGATTCGGGAGAGTGCACGTTGTTTCTGTGCCTGCGAGATGGAGTCACTTCAAGTTGGACAAGCTGCAACTATTGCGTCCGACACCGCAGATGAGGCATCATGACGTTTAGCCCATATATTCCACAAGTGCAAACTTCAGCACCGATTTATCAGGAATAAGTGCTACATACATTATTCTTGTACGAGTAGCAGGTACACAGCTCGGTACACCCAACCAAACTCATCCGAGGCTCGTCTATTCCTACTCCGGGCAAGATCGTTAGAAAGCGTGACATACAGAGAAATGTACGTAGTGTCTTACTGCCGCAAGGTCCGTGGAAACTATGTTTTGTCTCCGGTGTGCTGCTGCGCCCTGCGACCCGATGATGCTGTGCTTGCATTTCGTGATAAGTCCGGTTTTAAAGTAGGCTTGAAGTAGGCACGTTGGATAGGAGCACAGAGAGTACACCTTTTGCGTCGCGCTTGAAACAGTCCATCTTCAAGTCTAGCGCCTCCGAGTCTTTTAGACGGTAGGTAAATGAGCTTCAACGGAAACAGGAGCAGAAACGTGTGACAGACAGTACCTTTCAGAACTAGACTTGACCAGGGTATGGGCTGTCGATGTCCATGTATGACGAAACGTCGTGGGAGCTGCGAGGATCGATGAGCTCTTGGAAATATTATGAGTTAATTCCACGGATTTTCGATGTCCTTTCGGTGTCATCCGAGTCTTTTGAGCCGTTTTGTTTTCTCGGTAACATCTCCCCCAAGGGTCACTTGTATTGATCTAGTTTGTGCAATGCTGTGGGCCTGGGTAGAGTTGGAATATAACGAGGAGCAGTGAGACACGTACGATGAGATGTAGGCGTCTATTGACGGAATGAGCTCAGGCTGTACAAGACAGAGTAACGCCGTCCCAGTTTCGCTGGTTCGTAGGGAGAAGACCAGCTTCCGAAATACGTTTTACCTCAGTGCCACTGGTGTGGTGGGCTCGTGTCTTTGGATGATGCGGTAACATTGTGGTTAGATCAAGATTGTCGGAGTGTGATCATTGTCGCCGAATGTTGGGACCCCGACACAATACGTGATCATTGACGTGTGATATGCATGACTCGGATAGTCCACATACCTTCTCTGTTGATTAACCCACCCCTCCGTCCCAATGCCACCGTCCCAAAACTAGATCTTAGACCCCCGGCCGAATCCAAGGAAACATCCGCTCGACGTGGCTATTCATACTACTACTCACGTTGCAGGCGACAAATCCACCCACACACTGGCAGACGCAGACATTTTGGTAGGCTCTGGGAAACGTAAGTGTCCGCATCGACGAACAACCATTCGTCCCAACCTCTTTTCTAACGATTTTAGTCCACCTGTGTTGCTTGTTCCTTAGCAGCGTCGACCTGGCAGTGTCGACCTAGCAGACGATCCCCTCTCTGATCTCAAAACTGTTCTCAAGCATTGAGAAACTTACTACCACCAACAATGAGCAGAGAACGACGAAGCGTCATCGCATGTGCACAGACTCGGCGTTAGAACCCCCCTTCTGCGATCGTTTCGTTTTCCTCCTATGTCGACTCGTACTCGGGCTACTTGACTGCTTCCCACTTGTCGCTCCTCTATGGATTTCCCGTTCTTTTCGTACACCATTTTCCGTAAGTCTGGCAATGTGTTATGACATCCTCCGACCCTCGCTGCTGACCAGTCTCCCCAATTTATCCACCATCCCATGTTTCCAACCAGATTCGCTGATGGATTTTTTTGCACCCGATGCTCCCACAGGACGAAGCCAGTTTCCCCACCTATCCCCACCCTTCCATGCTTCTTCCTGTGGAAGACACTGTCGTTCAACCCAGCGTCCACAAGACACGCAAGGTTATAATTCCGCGAAAGCCAACTTTTATGATTCCGCCGCGCAGACCTTTCAATGGACACTCCATGACACATTGCATTCAGGTTTCTGTGTGTGCTCCCTCCATGTTTATTTCCTGAGGCTACTTTCTGTTCCACGTCGCCAATATGTAGATCGCCCACAAAAAGCCACTGTTCCGCCTTACTGAGTGGTATCATTTCAGGTCACAACGCACTACCCCGTTTTCCACTTGTCCCACACCCCTCTATATTTCTTTTTCCTCATTCAGCATATATTTTTGAATGCATAACCTCAATAGGCTCTTCCCCGTACGACGTGGTTGTATCTGTTGTGTTACTTCACGCGAAGGGCTTGGTGGTTCAAACCCCCAAGTAGTATCTCATGTTGACGTCCTATATACTTCCTTTTTTCTGTCTTTACATAAAGCGTCCATGTTATTACATAGATCATGTAGCAACCTACCCTTTCTCTCGCAAGTACTAGTATACACTGCTCAGGTTTTCACTCGGCGTTAGTACCTGGACTGCGGTGTTTCGAGCTACGCAATTAATATTTTGAAGGCATTCCGATCGCTGACATCATGTCCCTGGCGTAACAGCTGTTGGATTCACTAAACGCGATCACAGTGAGCAAATGAAATGGTATGCACAACATGCACAACTGAATAGACAATATAGCTACAATATTTGACGTTTTACCACATATTTCGCG
>JBBPMZ010000538.1:0-12768 GCA_038090575.1 Tylopilus cf. pernanus | reverse complement strand
GGTAACGGATGTGGATGTGCTTGGATCGCTTTTCGGTGACTGGGTTCTTAGCTATAAATAGCGATCCCTGGTTGTCACCGCAGATCGGGATTGGTTTTAGATGGTATCCGAGTTCGTCCATCATATTATGAATCCATACAGCCTGGCGTGAACAATCGCTCAAGGCCATGTATTCAGCTTCTGTCGAGGACAGAGCGGTGGTCTTTTGTAGGTGTGAGTTCCACAAGAACACACCATCGGCAAGTTTCATATAGAAGCCGGTTTGAGAGTGACCAGTGATCTTATCTTGACCCCAGTCAGAATCGGTACATGCAATTAATCCTTTGCCGGATGATCCTCTGTACTCAAGCGAGTAATCGCGAGTTCCTAGGAGGTATCGGCATATATAGTACAGGGCCTTATCTAGGTGCTCCTGGGAGGGATTTGCAGACTGTCGCGCCATCTGAGTGACTGCATAAGCAATATCAGGGCGAGTACCGATCATAATGTATAATAACGATCCAATGACCGTCTGGAAGCGCGTCCGCAAGACAGGGTCAATGGGGGCATCGTTCTTCGCTGGGTAGTATCCCTGCGGTAAGGGTGTGCGAGCAGACTTTGCATTGGTCATGCCAAAGCGCTCAAGCACCTTGTCGAGGTAACTGACTTGGTCTATCCGGATGGTTTTAGACTCTCGACATATTCTCATCCTGAGGAATTCAGTTGGTTCCCCAAGGTCGCGACATTCCCATTTCTTCATAAATGCGGCCTTCAGCTTGTCTACTAGCTGTTTGTTGGGTCCGCAGAAGAGGGAGTCGTCTACATAGACAATAGCTAGGACGATATCTGTTCCTTGCTTATAGATAAAGAGGCCAGCGTCGGATTTCAAACGCTTGAAACCTAAAGTGCTCATGGATTTATCTAATGATTTCCACCATGCTAATCCGGCTTGCTTAAGGCCGTAGATGGCTCGGAGTAAGCGGAGCACTTTGCCACTGAGTTTTGGGTCGGCAAAACCCTCAGGAAACTCCATATAGAGTTCCTCGTCCAGTATTCCGTACAGGAAGGCTGATCGGACATCTAATGCCGTTAAATACCAGCCGTTTAGTGCTGCGAGGGCGAGCATGCATCGCACTGTCTCAAAGCGTACTACTGGACTAAATATCTCGTCGAAGTCGAGTCCTTCGACTTGGGAGAAGCCCTTAGCAACTAGGCGGGCTTTCTTTCGTCCGTCAGTTTTGACATCAAATACCCATCGATTCTTAATGGTTTTGCGATTGGGTGGACGATCAACAATCTCCCAGACCTTTCGGTCTTTCATGATTTGTAGTTCATCCTCACAGGCTTTGCGCCATAACGCTTGTTCAGCGGGAGGGAGTTTAAGTATGTCCTTGTAGGACCATTCGCGATAATTAGCGAACGCGTGTGGTATGTTCGGCAAGATAGCCTTAGCACACAGAAAATTAAGTAATGCCTCTCCCCCTTCCTGGATCAGGCGCTCAACATCGTCTTCAGACGGAGTCGGGGAGGCTGGCATGCCGCCAGGTATGGCAGGCGACTGTGGTTCGGGCTTAGTAGAAGCTTCACCAATCATCTCCTTCCAGGTTGAATCGCGCTCAACCTCCTGTACCTGTTTGACAGGGTCACGGCGTTCACCATAGGTGTTACCCGGTCGTATCGGAGGGCGACGAATGCGCTCACTTCGGCGCGGGGGTGCCGGTGGAGTAGGAGGGCGATTCCTGGGAGCACGAGGAGGTGTGCGAGGAGGTGGTGGTGCCGCAAGCTCCGGGGATGGAGTGCGTGGTCTAGGGACAGGTAATTTCTGTGAGGGAGGGGCGAATATCGCACTGTCCTCAGACTCATCAGAGGAAGTGTGAGGGTCATGGTTATCCTCATGATGACTAGCAGATCGTCCGGGGGGTCTGCTTACAGGCCGGTGAGGGCGAGCAGATGGACATCTGGGTAGCAGGTTTTCATCAAATATGGCATGTGATGAGGTGAAAATGGCGTTGTTGGGTCGCATGAAGATCCAATTCGATTCGGATCCAGCGGAAACGCCAAGATATACCATGAGTTGGGATCTGGGCTGGAGTTTCCCAGTTCGAATCTCAGAGGGTAGGTGCACGTAGGCACCGCAGCCAAATACACGAAGGTGTTGGATGGAAGGTTTACTTCCAGAGAGTAGCTCGTAGGGGGTTTTCCACTGTAATCGAGCAGACAGAGTGCGGTTGTATATATGGCACGCGTGCACTATACTGAATTCCCAATAGGAGTCAGGAAGGCAGGCATGTAACCGCATGGACTGCGCTTTGTCCATTAAGGTGCGAATGTGTCGCTCAGCCCGTCCGTTCTGCTGGTGTGCATAGGGAGCAGAGTGGAGAATACGAGTGCCGTTGTCGCGCAGGAAATCAGTGAATGATTTGGAGGTATATTCTCCCCCTGAATCAGATCTCCAAGCCTTAATAGGCATGTTGTATTGCGTTTTGACATGGGCAAAGAATTGTTTAGTGGCTTTAAAAGCCTCAGCCTTGTTCCGAAGGCAGACAACCCAAGAATGAGACGTGAAGTCATCATAAAACACGATAGCATACTTGTACTTGTGGTACGACTCGATCTCAAACGTTTTAAGGTCAGAGTGAATCATCTCAAACGGGGCGGTAGATCGCACTTCCGAGGGAGGGTATGATCGGTTGGGTTGTTTGCCAAGTTCGCAACCTCGGCATATAGGTAAGTCTTTCGGCGTAGATACGCTCGGAAAGTCCTTAATGTGTTTGGGGGCGTGTTTAATAATATCCTTAGAAGGATGCCCCAGTCGTCGGTGGATCAGATCGTAGTCGACGACGGTCATGGAGGAGCAGGCAGTTGTATCATTGGGCTGTATAGCCGGTGCTCTCATCCAATACATAGTGTCGATTCCGTGATTATGAAACGACAGGATGATACGCTTCTGTTGCTTGTGGTAGAAATCGAGGAGGCCCGAGGAAGTCCTCAGGGAGAGTGACGGATCCTTCAGCAGGGTCCCCATCGATATTAAGCTAATCGAGCAGGTGGGCATGTAAATTACCGGCGATAAACGCACTGGTTTTCCATTGAATTCTACGATAATGGTGCCTACACCTTTTATTGGTGCTCTGCCATTTGCAGTCTGCGTGTATTGTGGAGTGGTATACTCCTGATATTCGACGAAGTCGTCGAAATGTGACGAGAAGTGCGAGGATGCACCTGAGTCTAATAGCCACATATGCCGGTACTGATCTCGCTGGACTTGTTTGCCTTTCCCACTATGCTTAGAGCAGTCATCGCATTTAGCGAATATGTGAGATGTAGTAGTATTGTCCAAACTATCTACTACATCAGGTACGGAAACTAATGAATAATTTCGCTGTGATGGCGAGAACGCACAATCAGTACCATGGTGGAGATAGGGAGATGAAAAGACGTACTCCGACGTGGGTCCCTCGCAGTCGTAGTACCTGATCGACGTGTACTGGTCAAGCCAGTCATCGTCGTCAGGGTCACCCAAGGAGACCTCATCCTCGTCACGCAGGTGGGTCATCACCACGTCTTGATTATCCACAATCCGGTCAAGGAGCCGGGTGGAGGAAGAGGAGGTGGAGGCGACGGGTTGGTCGTCCCATGTGATATGCCGGTTGGCAATCACGTCAAGGTTTTTGACGACCTGGGTCGTCGGGACTTCACCGATGCGGTGAGCAAGGGAGATGGCGTTCTTGGTTTGAGGGAACGCGGGGGGACCGTATTGCGCGGCTGCTGGCTGATGAGCCAGGGCGCGGGGGTCGACGGCAGCGGGGGTGAGGAGAGCTTCCTCATTCCTGAAGAGGAGAGGAGAGGGAGAGGGCGCACGGCGAGGAGGCGGCGCGAGTGAGATCCCGAATTCCGTAGTAGGAACTGGAACAGCGGGGAGGGTGACGGAGCGGAAGTAGGGCGATTTGTCGAGTTGCTCGCCCAGGTCGAAGGTGGAGAAAGCGAAGGAGGCGGAGACCTCATTGCTGGCAGCGACGGTGGCGCGAGCATTGCTCGAGCACTCTCCGTGCTTCTTCTGGCCTTCCTTGGAGCGGCGGCCTCGGTGCCTGGGCTTCTTCTGCCCGTCATCAGTCTCCTCAGGCTTACCCTTGCCCTTGCGATCTCCTTGCTGTTGCTGGGAGAAGGCAGGGTCGTCGTCGTTCTTCCGCTTAATAGCGGTGTTGCGATTGGCCTGTTGGGGTTGGCCAGACGACTTGCCTCTGCCAGAGGCGGGAGCAGGGCGATGGGAGGAGTGTTGCTGCCACGCAGTGGTGACAGATTTCTCAATCTCGGCGAGGGTCGGGGCCTTGGAGACCATGGCATCGCTGGAATCTTCCTTGGCACCGGCCGTGGCCTGGTTGAGTAAGGAGTTGATGAACTCCGCGTACTTCGGGAGTTTGGCCATGACGATCATAGCCTGGACCTTAGGTTCGACTGCGTAGTCGAGTTGGGAGAGACGCGAGAAAAGCGAATTGATCTTCGCAAAAGCGGGGGCCGGATGCGAGTTATCGGGGATGATGACGGCAAGGAGGGACTTGAATTCGACGAAGGCGGAGGCGATGGAGGTGACGTTGTACTTGTCGTGGAGAAAATCCCACAGCTGCTTCGCGGTGGAGTCTTCCTTCATTTCAGGGAGCAAGTGGTGCTCAACCTTGAGCCGAAGGGCTCCGAGGGCCTGGTCGTTCTTGTCGTCCCAAGCGTCAACCTTGTCCTGGTCGGGTTTGACGACGTTTTCTCCAGTGCCAGTCTCCTCTGGGCGAGATTGCACCATAGAGGTCTGCCAAAGACCTGCGAGGCGGAGGTAGGCTTGCATCTGATCAGCCCACTTACGGTAGTTTGCTCCGTTGAGCATGGGCATCTCTTTGAAGGTAGAGGAGGTAGACATGGTTATCGACTGGGTTGCTTAAAGAGGCAGGTGGTGGTTCGTGTTCAAGAAGGATTAAAAGTCCTATTCATACTCAGCTCTGTGGCGAGTTTGATATACATGGAAGTCATGTGACTGATTAAGTAAACTACCTAATTTGTACACTACACTTCAACAACATCGTCTCCACACGTCGTTTCTGGAATTAGAGGCCACAACGAAGTAAACAATCTACCCTCCGACCGTTTACAGATCTGGTATAAACTTCGTATCCAGCAAATGTGTTACTACAGCAAGAATCCGGACACACCACAGACGCTGCGAGCAATCCCCCCCTCTATCGACAACTCGTTTGGCTTGTATGATGCAGTCATCGTCAATGCGACACCAGAAAGCACTTGGCCGAAAGAGGGTCTGAACGGTGAGTTTTCGTAGGGATCTCCGACTGCCTCTCTACATATATTGCGTGTAGATCACTTGGTCGTCCAGCTACGGATGATCTTTCGTCTTCTTGGCACTGATCAATTCCTTGCGTACGTACAGCGATTCAATGTAATCCCTCAATGTGGACAGTCTACCCACCCTGGCACCGGTATGCACTTCCTTCGCCGGGCAGTTAGATCGAATGGCAGCCGCATAGGGGATGTAATCCCTGTCACGCTGATTCGGTCTCCTGCTCATCTCATCCCTCATTTTGGTGAGGCCGCCCACAGTCGTCTGACTCGTCAAAGCTGCTATGAACTGTCCTCGGAATTCTGGCTGAATAAGTATTGGTCAAAAGAACTTTACTACGCGTTATCGTGTTGATCTGTATATATTCATTTCCGTTCCAATGAAATACCATATCGATCGATTCATCTGTGCGGCGTGGGTTATCTCACATCTTTGGGCAGGGGGGAAATCAATAGTCTGTCACTTGTACCCAACTTGTACCCCAACATCGTCCTCTCTCGTCTCAATGGCTGCAGAATTACAGCAGAAAAGCCCGTCCAGTTCCGAGTCAAAGGTGGGTTCCTGTTCCCTAAATCGGTTCAACAAGGAGACTTTTGACATGTTTACAGCCCCAACAGCCCGTGCGTGCACATGCAACACCACGGAACAACGCACAGGCCAGTACTCACCAAGTTCACCTAGTTACCATCCATCTCACTTTTTCTGTAGCTTTCTTGTATTCCATTAGCGTACAGACGAAAAATTGACGGGTTTCGTCCCACCATGGACCGCTTGATCGAAAATGACACTGCAGATTTCCATTGGCACCTCAGCAAGTCCGAGACTCGGGGATTCTTGGAGGAGCTTTTTCCGGACTCTATGCTGTTCGGAAACCCTCAGACGACGGTCTCTCATATCTTGGACGACTTACGAGGTCGAAAGGTTTATGGGGTGACCAAGGACGGCGAGGAGCGCTGGGCTGGCTTCCCAAAGACCAAGGGGAAGGATGCAGAAGAAAACGTGGCAAAATTCCTCAATAAAGTCTTGATTGCAGTCGAGAAAATCAGCAAACAAAAGACGAGAAGGTGAGTCACCTACACGTTCATAAGATCGATTTTTGATTTCGGTCCTCGGACTTCTCGTAGGAGGTGGCATGCACGAGGAGCCAAGAAATTCTTTGCAGGATCCTTCATTCAACGAAAACCGGATCTGGTACTCAGTTCAGATGGGGCCGAGGAAGATTGGAGGGATGTGCTGGTCTTCGGGGAGTTGAAGAACAAGAACACCCGCAAAACATCAAGGGCCTCTTTTACTGAAATCGCAGGCAAAACTGGCGTCCTCCTCTATGCCCAGGATGGCAGACACGCAGCTCCTTCCCTCCGGATCCTAGGTTCTGAGGCCAACCTGACATTCTTTGATAGAGGCGGCGCTCTCGAAATGCAATTCGTCGACATTCACAACGATCCCGAAATATTTTTGCGTATGTTAGTCGGTCTCTCTACAGCGAGTCTCTCTCAGCTTGGCTTCGACATATCATTACTCGACGACACCGGGACCAAACGTGTGTTGATCGCATGGAAAGGAGGCTCGCAAACAAAAGAGGTAACGATCAAAAATCTGATTTTTATTTCAGATGTGATGCATGGCCGTGGAACAACTGTTTGGGGGGGCTCTATGGATATTGGTGACTCGGAATCTAATTCTGATGAGACCTGCCCCAGATGGCCCCGCACTCGAACAGGAGTTGTTGTCAAAGATTCTTGGATCGACCCAATGAGGAAATATACTGAAGGTACTATTCTGGCGATGCTGAATGCAGCGGGAGTCGCTGGTGTCCCTACACTCATACACGAAGAACAAGTCCAAGCTCCTCATCCGACTTGTTCGGACACCCAATTTAATAATTCCACCCACATACTTCGCGCTCTACTTTCCAAGGCCAGCCGCAAAGCGGATCGGTGTCACTACCAGCTGCGTATTCTTTCTCGCCTCGTAACTACACCCATCGGAACCAAGATCTTGAAGTTCAATTCCCTCGCCGAGCTCTTAGTGGCATTTATTGACTATATTCTGAGTATGTTGTTGCTTGTCTATCCAATTCCCATTCTAATTACGGGATTTCAGCCCATAGGGATGCAGTCGAGAAAGCATCTGTTCTCCATCGCGACGTTAGCCTCTTCAACCTACTACTCGTTCTCTGGGAAGGATCCTCGGGGCAACGCCTGGAGTTTCTGGATGCTCTCCCGCAAGAGACCCGCAAACGCCTTCGTGAGAAGATGCAGAAGTCCGTGCTTCATCGGGGCCTTTTCACCGATTGGGGCTATGCGGTGCCAATTGAACGATCCCCATCCCAGCCATCTACCAGGCCAGCTACCCCCGCCTCAACATCTGATTGGGTCACGGTCGACATTGATCTACCTTCTTCGGAATACGGTGACAACGTAGTTCCTGCGCAGGTTCATGACAACAGTCATTCAAATACCCTACAATATGTCCCAGTTTCTAAATTGGGGGCTCGTCATGACATCAAGATCCAGATGGCGGGAGAGCCTCTAGACCCTGCTCAACCTTCAATTGATACAAACCCGTTATATCGCACGGTGAGTACATCTTTGCTTGTCAAGACTATTCAGTTGAAGGACTTTCACCAGGGAACCTGGTCATGGATGGCAGTTGAACTAGTGCTTGCTGGGCCCGGAAAGCCAGTGATCCACCGACCTGCTCATGACCTCGAATCAATATTCTACGTATTAGTTGGAATATCCGTACTCCTCGACAAGCCTCACCAAGTCAAACCCAAACACCGGCTATCTTGTTTCGACAAGTATTTCAACTCATACCATCCGAGCACTTCGAAAACAACAACGATTCAGTCCAACCTCGGCTGGAATTTTAACATACTCCCGAATATCTCCCCCTATTTTCGTCCCCTGATCCCACTCCTTAACAAACTTCGCGAGAAAATCATCCTTCCGATGAACTTTTCAGATGGTCGGTTCACCACTGGGCATGTAGTTACCCACGATCTCATGCTCGATGTTTTTCTCGAGGCACTGTGCAACCTAGAGGACTCGTGCTGGGTCAACATTTCGCCTCCATTGAGTGATGATGGTCCACCCCCTACCTCACCGACTCCGTTATCTACCAGTTCTGACTCCTCCTCCGAGGAAGAAGATGTTCCATCTCGTATACCACGTCCCGGTCCCATCCGTGCAATCAGCGGATCAGGTTTTACTTCTGTCCGATCAGGTTCATCGGGCTCTTTGAACTCGAACAGAAGACCGCTTTCCAGCATTGAGCCCGGTTCGGATCAGCTTCAACAAAATGCCAAGCATTTACGAACATCGTCGAGGCATTCCCCCTCGCCTTCAACACGCCTTCGCGCACGATATGCGCGTACCAGTAACGCACTGTCCTCCCACGAGGCAGAGAGGTAGTTTCATTCGGCCGTACGCACATTTTAATCTCTTTTAGACTCACTGCCAGCCGAGCACACACTTTTTTTCATCCACGTCGGTTTGCATGCACTGTGTTTTCAAGTTCTCACCCATTCGCGCTACCGTATTACTTTTACTGTACTCACATCTTAGGTGCGGGACACTTTATTCGGAAGTTTCTATAGCAGTATCTGTGAGGGGATAGTCGGAGTTTACGTGTATTCTTCGGATGTTGTGCAGCTCTCATTAGTCAATGATACATGTTTTTCTACGCTAGCGAGCATACTTATAGGCTGGCGAACATGTCCGCTAACTTCCGAGACTCTCCTTGTTCTTTCAACAACGATGCCTCCCAAGCGAAGGGCGTATATCCCGTCCTCATCTGACGATGACAAAGATGACGAACCCGCAGACTCTAGCCTCACGAAGCGCACGAGAACTGAAGATGACGAAACTGAAGTGGCAAAGAGTAAAGTTTCGCAGTACATCCTTCGCATTTAGTCCTTGCTCACACCTTACTTTAGGTCCTCAGGTTCGAAGATCTCTGCGTAACAGAAAAGGAACAGGGGGTTGGATGGCTCAGATGCACAATATCGAGCGAATCCAGGTCATAGCGAAAGCTAAGCTGAAGGGTCAAGCCGACCTCGATGCTCTGATGAAAGATCAAGAGGTGAACCCCATGGCACCTATTCCGACTATCGGTCCGCAACAGACCTCAAAGCCACGACCACGACCCCGTCTCAAATCCAAGTCCCATGACACGGAGATGTCTGCCATGGCCCAACCACCGCATGAATCGTCACCCCGTCAACCTTCATTTGCTCTAGCAGAGCCGGGTCAGCAATTTGGCTTCAGGTTACCGGAAAATACAGAGGATCGATTCCATCCGGAGGAGCACTCTAGACATTTATTGGATCCTTCTCCACCTCCCTCCTCCCGTGCGAGCTCGATCTTTTCTGGGGTTGTCTCCCGTTCGTCTACAGTCACCACGTCTCAGGCAGGCTCTGTTTGTTTTTCCAGTCAGGATGACGAGGGTTCGCGTCGCCGTTCATCTCATCTGCAGATGCTTGCCCGTGCTTCTCAGGCTGGTGTAGAGGCACCTTCTCGGGCGTCTCGTGTCACTCGTACCAGTGCGTCGTTCATACTTTGTCCTTCCTAGCTGTAACTATTCGATTTTGTAGATGAGGGTAGGGGACTGGTGGCACCAAAGCTTCTTCCGCTGCCCCAGGGGGTTCTTCCCGCAGCCACGTTATTTGGTGAATCAACTGACAAACCGGATCCTGTACTCCGGCATCCATCTCCTCGCGATGGTGTCCCTTCCGCAGCCGCATTATTCGATCAACCAATGGAAGAATCAGAGTCCGAGTTGTTACTTCCGCATAGTTCTGGCCTGCATCGTACATCACCTTTCCAATCTCCACTTCACCAGGAAGACCAAATGGATGGTGTCTTTGCGTCTAATGATCTGGATGCCGACATTGATGAAGTATCCCCAAGTGAGGATGAACGAGTTGCGGAATCGGTGATTCGTGGTGAAAGTATAGTTCCACACCTTCGAGTTACTGGGTCTCAGCCCCCTGGTAAGTACTCATTTCTCTGCGAGAAATTATTGACGTGCGCATGTTCCAGTCACTCGTGCTCATGCGCCGATCATGGCTCCGGTTATTTCTCGTCAAGGTATGAACCCCACTGGCCTTCGGGAAGTCATTGACGTGCGTGTTCCAGTTGTTCCTTCTCGGACCACACCATCTGCTGTCTCTCACCGCTCCGGAGGTACGAGTCCTATTATGATTGGCCTTCGAGATGCCATTGACATGTGTGTTCCAGTCGTCCCTGCGAGGACTGCGCCTTCTGGCGTCTCTCATCACTCCAGAGGTATGAACTCCATTGGCCTTTGATATGCCATTGATATGCGTATTTCAGTCATCCCTGCACAAACCGCAGCTCGAGATATCTCTCGCCACCTTGAAGGTACGAATAGTCTCAAGCACTGTGAACTGGAGGTGCACCATATCAGCACTGAATTTGCTGAACATTGGCTGATAGGTAATACAGACTCTTCTCGTGAGGAGTCTGTCGTACAAGATGTGGTGACTGTTCATCGTCGCCGTAACCGTGCCCCCCGTCTCCCGAACAATTCGCAGTTGACCACCGTTAGACATCAGCAACGTGCCATGTCTATTAATGCGCCTTCAATCGTGTCGAGCCAACGTGAGGCCACGCAGCCACCGCAAACACAATCCAATCGGCATGTTGAACTCCCAGACGTTGAACCCGCCCAGCCAAGACCTCAGAACCCCTCTGTGACGGAGGGTGCAGATCCATCGCAACTGCAATTCTACGAACCGGCTTTCCGTGATGTCCTCGAAACTTGAGCGAAACAATTTTCCCATTGTGACGCGGCCTCCATCAATCCATTCCCGAACCGAGCGGAGTTCAACAAGCATGCTGTAGAGTATGTCGAAGAAGCGATAGAGGAGCGACGCTCTAAAGCGTTGATTGTTCCCGAGGGTAGCGGTTCTAGTTTTATCAAACAACAACTAATTATCTATTTGTACAGGATGGTGGCCGCAGTACTCTACCGACATCTGTAAACTGGTCAGTAAGCCTGTCACACAGTCACTTTCGCTACTGACGGAGGTTTAGTTATGGGAAGATCTTGGAAACTGGCGGTCGTCACTCAGGAAAAAGGCTCGCATGTTTGTTACACAACGCTATCAATGGGATCCCGAGAATCGACGTGAAGTGAACAAGGACATTGCGAAGGAACTTTTAGGCGGTAATGGATTGTTTTTGCGTGACGGTGTGGACGACGAGGTGAGTGTTCCTACCAGTATTTTGCAAATACTGATTGATAAAAATATTAATAGGGCCGGACGAACAACTTCGCACACCCCGCTCTATCTGGCCTTGTCATGGATTTCTTTTACGGAGGTGACAAAAGTGTTGGGAAATTGTTTCCCGAAGTCTTCGATAAGGAGGTTCCGAGGGTGGCCGTTGCAATCGCTGCGACTACGGTAACATTTTTTTTGACCATCGCCTATAGTGGTTAATTTATTCTTACAGCTGAAAGTTGTTCTCGACGAGATTGCATCATTGCAAGGTGAGGTCAATTTCAGGGTTACAACGTACATGCCGGTGTATTTGGAGATGCTGGGGCTGATGAAGAAGTGTGATACCTCCCCGGTACATGCTGCGAAGACCAAGTCTCTTCGAAGCAAGTGGGCGGAAATTGGCAGGCAAGTTGAACATTATGCCCCTTACTTATTAATATTCAACATTATCTTACAGTGGAGGCTCGTCACAAAGCACAGAGGCTGTTGGGGGAACAAGTTTTGATGTCATACTTGATTAATTTTGTTTTTGCTTTGAGTATGGGTTTGTCACAATGTCTTTGTGTTTGGAATTCATTGTTTGTCATGGTCTGTGTTCAAGGGCTTCAAGTTGGCTCTATTATATTACTCAGGCTGTGTGATCCTGTCTAATAATTAAATGGTGCCCACATATAGTAGTGGATTAATGATCTGTGTCAGGCTGCCCTAGGTTGTCACAGGTTATCACAGGCTGTGCCAGGTGTCCTAGATGTGTTGCTGTCTCTAGTCTGTGCAACTGGACCAGTCTAGGACTCTAGTCCCAGTCTGGCACAGATCTGGACTAGATCTAGCCAGTTAGATACCTTGCTAGAGAGGCCTAGACACTGTCCCAGGCTGTCCAGGCCAGGCTGGCCTGGACAGGGAGGGGTGAATTTGCTGATGATAAAAGCTGCTGACGCCCTCGTCCCCCACATAGGCCCCATATTCAGAGCAACATTCGACTTAGGTTTTTACCCGGACGAGTGGCGAGTATCCTCCACGGTCATCCTAAGAAAACCGGGTAGACCGGATTACTCACTCCCCAAAGCATACCGGCCCATCGCGCTACTTGACACGATGGCAAAAATACTGTCGTCTTGCGTCGCAGACGACCTCACATATATGGCAGAGCGCCACGGCCTCTTACCACCCACCCACTTCGGGGGCAGACCGGGTCGCTCCA
>JBBPMZ010000537.1:0-12770 GCA_038090575.1 Tylopilus cf. pernanus | reverse complement strand
GACATTATTCTTGCACTAGATGTGTTGTTGAAGTTAAGTGATGACAAAGCTTCATCATTACATTTCATATTTACATCACTATGTCATTACTATCTAGGAATATCTTCTCTTCCTCATTTTCCTGATGGCCCGTACACGCATGCAGATGGCAGCGCATGTTGTTGCCACTGATGAGCTGCACATGCTAAAAGGGAACGTCGGGTCCAGCGAGTGCTTGTTGGATCGACAACTGAGAACCGGGGGTAACTTCGGAGAGGACCTCGACTCCGTATTCAGTCTCAAACTCACATTTGCTGATCTGTGATTATGAGCACAGTGAGTAGCGAGCACAGTGATGAACCTGAAAATACGCCAATACATGCACCCATAACACCTTTTTGGTGTATATTACTGGGACAGAAGCTTGAGTGGCGAGAGCTGAGTGACTTAAGCCGAGGACGTTGACTTTCTGTTCGTCTGTACCTGTCCGAGCAGTGGCCTACAAGTTTAATTTGAAGTTGACTGCCAGAGCTAAATAGTAGTTACTTACTGGTACTGTGCCGGACATGTTAATGGTATCCACATTTGCATCTATGCTTGCATGACGTTGGGGAGCCTGCAGTCCGTATCGACGCCGGATGTTCGTGAGTTTGACTTGGAGATTCTGATGAGTCGTGATGAGGATAATCACATATGCTTGGTGTGAAGAGAGTTGATGCGTCAGACTCCCAGCTGCCAGCCGTCCCTGGACCTGGTCTCTCCTGTCGTCTTCGGTCCTAGCTCGATCACCATGTCAGTTTACTCTCTTGTTTCTTTGACCGTTGACGCACTTCCTATATCCGCTCTGCACACGTATAAGTAGATGTCTTCGCACTTGTATATTCCCTAGGTTTGATATCTCCGTTCAAGTACTCACATCGTTCTCTTCGAGTTATCGCTTGTGAGATCCCTGATACGATGTTCTCGGCATGTTGATATGAGGACCAGTCGTTCATGTTTTGCCGTGCTAGTAAGGTTTCTTTCCGAGGCAGGAGTGACATGAGAACCTACGGTCGTCTTTGGCATGACACGCCACACGTTGATTAGGCTGTACCCTTCATATAAAAATTACTTAGTAGGGACACGGTCAGAGTGAGGTGATGAAAACAATGGTACGACACCAAGGAAACGGTTTCCAACTGTCGGATTGGCACGCAAAGACAATCACGGACGACAGGCCAACATGGATAATGGTGCCGTAGCAAGCACTCTCCAGCAATCAGAGATGGAAACCTCAGGATGCCATGAGCAGTTTCAGTTTGACGGCGAGTCCATAATAAGAGCCGGACGAGCTGGTCCGAGTCAAGCAGTACGGACCCTTGGAGGCGACATGCTAAGTGTACGGAAAGTGGAATAAACGCGGGGGAGTGTGGCTCCAGGGGTGATGTGGGGGGTCCCGCAGAGGTTTGAGACCAAGCATATTCGGCCAAGTCAAGCCGAAGAGGCTCGTCGACCTTCTAGCAATGGTTGTTAGCGAGTAATTCGTCCAGCCCAATCTGAGCTGCTGTTTTGGCTCTCCACATTGCTATGCGACGGTGGCGAAGGCTCGATTGACCCTTTCTACGTTCGACATAAACGGAGTCGGTCGCAAATGCAGGATACAAACCAAAATAAGGGCACACTGCTGGGTCTTAACAAATGTCAAAAGGCGGACAGAATGAGAGGTGAGTTTTCTTACAGATCACTAGATCTGGGTAGCGAGGAATTAGATTGACACTACGCCAGTTTTCTTCCTTCGTCCGAGATCCTTTTTCCATTACTCTGGCAGCAGGAGGTGGGTAGATGGAAAAATGAGGATATGCAGCGGGATCTGTGTTCACATCAGATACAACACTCTTCATTAGTTGACAGAGGCTTACATATAACCAAGCATGGATAGTTCGAAGATGCGTCGTTCTGGAGGGGGACAGATCTCGTGCGAACTTCCCCATACCGGATCTCTCTTCACCAGATTGTCCGCAATTACATGAGCAGCAGGAGGTGGATAAACGGTGAGATGAGGATAAATAGCGGGATCTTCGGTTGAAATCAGAAATGGTGCTTTCAATCAGTTGATAGTGCCTTACATATGACCAAGTTTGGATAGGTAGAAGGTGTAATGTTCTGCAAGTGGACAGATCTTGTACGACCTGGATCAGCTCTGGGGCAAGCCGTTGGCCAAACGGCATGCCACGTTGTTGCATCCTTCCATCCGAATGAATTTCCCCATACTGCATCTTTCTTTACTACACCAACCGCTATGTGATGGTGACAAAACGATGCGAGGAGAACTGAGAACGTACCGCACCTCACGAGTAGTATTGGTGCTTACCTGACACCAGCCTGATGGCAGTGCACTGCCCTTTCTCATCAGAGTATTCGCAACATGCAATGGATACACTTGGGTCCAGGACTTCGCAGTCAACCACCCGAAAGAGATACCCATACTGTGCTTGAAGTTCGCATCCTCTGGTCGTTGCCTCGTGAGTTACGAAACACAGTTGATCTCGTCTGTAAACACCATTTCCTGTGCAGGATATACATCCAAGTGACGATATGCGCTCGGATCTTCCATGCATGTCAATTTGCGTCAATGTATGAGAACAAGTCTACTCACAGATGGTCATGTTAGGGTATTCGGCCATAAGGCCGTTTACATTTGCCAACTTTACAACAGCTTTGCTCTGCATGACAATTTTGGATACTTGCAAGGCCTTTGGATAGAGGTCAAAGTGAGGATAAACAGCAGGGTCTGATAGTGATTTGAGATAAATAGACACATGGCTGAGACAGACAATCGCACTGACAAATAATGAGGTTTGGATAGCCGCTTAGCGTGTTGTTCAGTGGATTTCTGCACTTTTCTGGTGGACTTGAAGCTTTGATTTCCAAACCATTTACGATAGTGGGGTATATGTCAAAATGGGGGCACACACTACCATGGCTTGTCAGGGCTTGCAGAACCATCAACGGAGAGGTGAGAGGCATACAGATCACTAAGCTGGGATAATAGGCTGTGAGGTTGTTCAACTCCCTAAGCAGCACAGAGACTGCCTGCGCGACAGATTCTTTGACATTGATTACTGGATAGATTTCCAGCTGTGGGTAAATGGCCGGGTCTTACGGGGAGGTGACCCTTCGTTAACTCATAAACTAGCTCTGAACTTACAAATACATAGATTAGGGTAATTTGAGACCAGTCCCCCTGCTCCGCGAAGTCGAATAGCGACGGTTGGAGGCAACGTAACCACCGAGTACGGCTTCTGCCAGGCCACTGTCTTCTGCCAACCGAATGAACTTCCCCACATCGAACGAGAAGGCGATACGAGGTGTGCGGAGGTGGTTGAGGCGGAGGTTACTGGTGAGTCTGAAGAGGCTCGAGGGTTAAAGCCATATTATCTTCGGAGAAAACAGTGACTTACAGATGATCAAGTTGGGGTATTCAGACACACTGCCTTCAAGCTGGACCCAAATTACAGGCTTTGCCTGGGCAGTTGAATAAGGGTAGACTTTGTCCCACGTCGTTGCGGAGCGCCATCCGAAGGAGTTCCCCCAAACTGCATAGCGTCTCGGAGCCATAATGTCTTCAACAACTCACTTTCTCGTGTCAGGTGAAGGTAAATGTGAAGCAATTGATACGACCGAGTGCCATTCGTGATCAGCCGGGCCCCAGCTTGTTGCAGTTGCCGGAGTAATCGGAACGGACCCCTTGACGTGACGATCAAGATGAATTGAAGAAGGTTGAGGGGAGGAGAACACTGGTTCCGGTGCAGGACTACGAGGTCCAGCAGATGTTGGTGACCAAACATATGCATTGTGATTGCGCGCCATAGCATACGCATCCATGGTCGTTGAATTCACGGATATGCCAACGTCTGGGGCTGGCTGGTAGGTTTCTGTCATTGAGACCAAGTACAACTCGGTAGTTTCCATCCATGTATTGACGCGAAGCTCCAGGTCACTTTGCGGAACTCGAGGTATAGCTGACTGAGGAATCGGTGACATGGCTGGGGTCTCCTGGGGTGGAGACTCAGGGTGGTCTGCAGGATTCTGCGATTTAGGAGGTGCATGAATGGCCAGTGATTCGAGTCGGTCCACAAGAGAAAGCTTCTTGGGTACATGACGCAGCGTGGCTGGTTGAGAGTTGGCAACCAGAGTATGCGACCAAGTGGAAGCATCCCACCGATCCTCGACGGGCTGTTCGTCTACTCCTCTGGGCTGACTCTCTCCTCTCCAGTGAACTCCCAGCGATGGTTGAGAATTCCCGAGTGACGGAAATATTGGATCTGGGTCCCGTAAGGTCCCAGAAACCCACGGGTCGAACCACCGGCCCTTGTTCAAGTCAATGTCGAATTCGATACTTTCACCTATCGGCAGCTGTTGAGTGGAGGAAGGTGCGCGGTTTTCAAACAAGTGTCCAAAGAGATACTGCCAGGAATCATCGGAGATACGGGGGGTTATGGTGATACCACTCTCGTTGGTATGAAGATAGAAACAGAGTCCGACAGTGCTCGGAAAGTTATACTCGTGAGCAATCGCGTTTAATTGTCCATACATCTAAAGAATGCGTTTGTTGGTCTTGGAGAAACTACAGGACTCAAAAAACGCACCGATGGAAACAAGGGCATGAGGATGCCTTGAGAAAGTCTGTGACGGGGTCCCATTGAGAGCACGTTCCCGAGCTGTTCATGATTAAGGGGAAAATCGGGAGGTGGAATGACCACGACAAGGTTCCTCGGGGAGCGTGAGTAGCTACCAGAACGATCCCGAGGATCCCGAGGGCCCGAATGCTGATACAAAAGGGCAGACGTCCTGCAAGGAACGAGTCGCATACGTTCGGGGGCGACATTCTGGTAGTGACCGGACGTATCAAAATGTGCCTCCGGATGTCTGGGCAGGGACATGGGAACGACAAATCCAGTGGGTCAGGATCCGGAGGACTAGGAGGTAGATGTCGGAAAGGATGACCGCCCAAGGTAGACATGTCTCTGGCAGACCAAAGACGACAAAGTGTGGGTGAACGAGAAAGGGAGCGAAAGGGAACAACTGAGATGTCTCATAGATATACTGGGACCGTCCGGGAAGTAACATGAGGCTATGAGATCGTGGTTTTCAGCGGTGTCTGATGGTGATTGGCCGGTGAAGAAATCACCAGGGCGACCGTGTATTGATTGTGTCCGACCGCTGATGCATCGCCGGAGAGGATACTTGCAGCGAATGTATTTACAGCGCCAGTAGCACGCAGCTCGGGCCTCAGTAGAGAACAGCCCTAGCTATCTGAATCGTTTCCCTAGTGTTGTCGCAACGTTGAACCAAAGTGCAATGAACATGTTGAACATTGAAGGCCGTGACGTCGGAGTGGCAAAGTTGTAATCGACAATGATGGAAGTAAAACTAGCCCACCTTGCGACGCTCACTCAGAAGACAAAACACCCGCCTACCTCGCCCTCCTCTCAGAAACCCTCTCCAGACCAGACCCATCCACCTCTTGAAATACTGGATGTATAGTCACTTCGTTATGGTGTAAAACTACGGTACAGTGCGATGTACTACAGTTAAGTAAGCAGTGGCTGTACCTACTACTAATCAAGATTGTTGACCTCGAACACCACCGTGACCCTCACCGATCTCCACATCCTCGTCGACGCCGTCGCCAACCCCGACACCGTTGGCCTCGTCACAAGTCATCTCCAAGCTCGTCAAGAACATCGGCACAGGTGCTATCTCAGACCACGATATTCGCAAACGTCTCGTCGAAGACGTCCTTGCGACCCTCCAGCCCCGGATCGCCAGCTACGAGGAACAGGTACCCCTAACTCATCTCATCCGAACACCGTCTAACCCCAACGTGATCAGGTCAACTCCCTTCGGTTCCAACTCGCCGATCTCTTGGAAACAGAGGAAGAATGGACCGAGGTAGCGCGCGTCCTCATGGGTGTCTCACTCGACTCTGGCTCCCGGTGCGTTCAATGACCCCTTTGTATTACCATCCCATCTCTGATCACCATCCAGGTCCCTGCCCGACGAAGACAAATACCGCGTCTACGTCCACATCATCCGTCTCCTCTTGGAAGATGAAGGACTCTGTCCAAGCAGAGACCTACTACAACCGCGCCGCCTCCCTCTCCAACTCAACCTCCAACAAAGAAATCCAACTCCAATACAAACTCTGCCAAGCCCGCATCAGCGATTATGCCCGCAAATTCTTGGAAGTGGCCATGCTACCACGAACTATCCTGGGTCGCAGAAATCGACGAGGAAGAGCGGAAGCAGATTCTGTGAGCCAAAGTCCTGCGAATAGTTTTGATCGAACCTGAACTAGATCTAGATCACACGCTGTCACTTGTGCCGTGCTCACACCCGCAGGCCCTAACCGCACCCGCATCCTCGCCTCCTTGTACTGTGACAAGCGGTCTGCTGAGTTGCCCACATACAACATCCTCTCCAAGATGTTCCTTGATCGTATTCTTCGCCCAGCGGATGTCAAAAGCTTTGAGGATTCGCTTCGACTTCATCAATTGGCTAAAATATCCATATCCGGCAATGATGGACTCGCGTCTACAGTCGACGAAGATGATGTCGTAGACCCGTACACGAGCACGCGCAAGGGGCCTTCAACCGTTCTCGACTGTGCTGTCATGGAGCACAATGTCTTGGCCAGCTCCAAGATTTACAACAACATTACTTTCCGCGGTCTAGGTGCCCTCCTTGACTTGGCACCTTGCGTTGCTGAAATGATGGCATGAAAGATGATCGAGCAAGGACGATTGAAAGGTTCCATCAATCAGGTAGATAAGCTCATCTGGTTTGAAGGAGGTAGAGAGGGAGACAATGCTCAGGGAAAAGCCGGTGGTCTGGGAGATGTTGAACAAACCAGCGAGGCCACAGGCGCACCCTTCACGAAACGTCGGGACATGCAGATACAAACTACAGCTGCAAATGTGCTGTCTCGCTACGTTTGCTCGTTTTACACCTATACTGACCCTCCGACAGGTCGAGGCCATCGTGCAACACCTTGCAATCCAAGGTCTCATTCAAGCACCGGCGTGAAAGGTGGGAATTACCGCTTGGCGATACATACATTCGGCGCACCAAGGGAGTTATTAAACAGGATGTGGTTGCATACTATTTTCCAATTTACGTCGTTTCTTGGCGCGTTCTCGCTTGGTCTCTAACTCGTGCCACTCACCCTCGAGTGTCGATAGACTAGGTTTGATGTCAGCCATTATAAGCCGGAACATTCAAAGCACCTACCCAACGGGGAGCTCTGCCGGTGGTAGCTCTTCCCTGAAATATGGTGCTTCAAGGGCCCGCGCTGCAATGACCCGCTTCGTAAGATCATACGTCAGTAATTGCCCCGCCAGATCAAGCCCTGCAGGAGATAACCATCTAAGGATGGAGTCAGCCGCGAAAACGAGATAGTCGCAAAATTTGAACCTTTGGAAAAGTTCCCTGAAATGGTCCTGCAATACTTCCTTGGGTTTCACCAATTCATACCAACTTGAAGGTAGCTCCGTGATACCAGGCCATCTTTCAGGAGTCGGGGTCCCAAAGATGCGATAGATCACTTCGAGTTGATGAATTTCGTCATTCCCCTGAAATATGGGTTTCTTTGTAAACAGCTCGAGCATGATGCAACTGCATGAAGCACAACGATCAACTCTCGGATTCGTGGTGAACGAGTGACCATGACCTACCCAGCACTCCACATACCCACCCTGGCCCATAGACCGTCGCACCAAAAAGGAGTTCGGGTAGCCTATACCACAGCGTAATCACTCGGTTGGTATAATCCGTACGCCGCCGTTTCTGATAAAACCGAGCAGGACCAAAGTCGGCTAGCTTGAGCTCCCCCCTGTTATTAATCAGAATGTTTGATCACTGGACGTCTCTGTATATCACGCCCTTGTGATGCAAGTATGCAAGGCCAGCGAGCATTTGATTGCAAAGTGACTTGAGATTGGCCTCAGAAAAGGAAATTTGCGTTTGGGAAAGGACGCCTGTGAGATTGTGGTCCATATACTCAAACACCATGAACACCGAACCTGGGTACACGTTAGTGAGGCGGCGACCGCTGAATGAAAGCACTTACCATTAGATACCATCATCTCATAAAGGCGGACTATATTTTGGTGCCTTAGCGGTTGGAGAAGTTTGATCTCCCCGCATGGCGGTCACGGGGAAACCCTCCCGCTCTGCTTCCATACGTATCCGTTTCAGTGCAACATGGACATTGGTGATCATATTTCGGGCTTTGTAAACCTTTCCGAATGTTCCTTCCCCAATCTAACTGACGATCGCATACAGTTCCTTTCCAGAAGGGATACTTAGGGAAGACGCTCACGTAACAGCATCAATTTCCGGCTCGGATGGCCGAGTTTGTGATGCAGAGGTAACAAGGTCACCATTGGTCTTCGGAGATGTCAACACTTTTAGGACACCTTGAACACGGCGAAGGTGGCCAGAGTTCAGGAATGACCTCAACCAGGGGCGGGAATGGTGGTTGAAGGTAGAGCTTTCCGGTGCCTTTCTAGGAATATTCGTCCTTATCAGTCGCAGCGTCCTCGTGCATTCGCTTCATTGGAACCTCGCGGTGCGCAGGGAGTTCATGTCGTTGAAGTTCATGATGCTCTTGACCATCGCGTGGGAAGAACATCTTCACTGACGAACTAGCAAGCGTTATAGGTTTGAAGCCAGTAGGTTTCGAGAACTTAGTTCTCGCCGGGGAATCTGGATCACGTCGCTGATGGGTTGCCGAGGTCGTTACAATTATATCCTGGTGGTGGTGGTGGTCCGATATCGGAGGTACAATGGAAGGAGGCAGGGGCATGCACTCGACAGATTGACGTGTTGACTGAGTGAGAGTGGAAGGAATAGCCTGCCAAGCATGAGTTTAAATCTTGACCCAAGTCATTGAGAGAACATACAGTGTGCTATTAGTATCGACCTTGTCATTCTTTATAGACTCGGACTCTTGGTCCTGAACAAGGCCACGTTGCTGGAGGGTAGTCTTGGAGATAGAAAGGGAGATCTCTCTGATTGAAGTTGCGGGCGGCAACCGATGTTTCGCCCTTGGTCGGTCCATAGGACTTCGACTTGAGCTCCGGCTCCGGCTGTAACTTCTTGAAGATACGGAGGAAACGCTCCTTCCACGCGAGGGTCCCCGACTCATGTAGCTCCACTGAGATGAAGGTGGTTATTTTGACCTGATCGGCCTTCTTGGAGGAGTATGACTATGGTGCCGTACAGGGCTAGAGTGACGGACATTTGGCTGCGGTGAAAATGATCTTGACCGCGAGCGACCTCTAGATGAGGGTCGGCTATACGCGGACTCAGGAGTCCGCGAATGAGACTGAGAAACCAAGAGCCTTCAATTGACAGGTGGCTTCGGAGGCAGAGGCTGAAACTCTCTTCTTTGCCAACTAGGGAGACTCCGTGAGAAGTGTGAAAAGACAAAGAAATGAAGAGGTGTACTTGTTCAATGTATCATTGTCGTTACGCCGGTCACCATCCCGTCTGTCCTGATCGAGGGTCCCTGTCACCTCGCTGCCGCTGTTGATTCTGTTGAAACTGCTTCTTCCCCCTCGCTTTCCCCGCACCACCACGGCCCTGTTGGTTGCGATAGGATTGATCAGCACGACCGTGCCAGCCAGGTCCAGGCTCCCAAGAGCGTTCCTCCTTTGCAAAGGCCCTATCTTCCTGGTTGTCCGGAGGCCGTCGATTCTGATGACGGTCGCGTTTCCGTGTTTCCCAACCATTGTCACTTTGCCACCGACGGTTTCCTTGTGTGCGAGATCATGAGTATTGACCCAGCCTTTGCTGCTGCGATCCTCCTCTGCGTCACCCCTTCTCCATTCGGAGGGCGGAGAGGTCCACTAAGGAACATCGTCATGGTTGTCTGCCGGATCCCAGCCCTGTGACTCGTTGCGGTGGGCGACCGAGTAACTCTGGACAGACTCGGAGAAACGTGCGAGATTGCACGGACCCTGGGCCAGTTTCGAAAAAGGGCCGATTAGCTGTCCCACGGATATCACGTGAACCTTTTGACCGAATGGACTCGGAGTGAGTTGAAAACCCACATATGTATATGTACT
The DNA here is from genome assembly GCA_038090575.1 of Tylopilus cf. pernanus. Taxonomy (NCBI): domain Eukaryota; kingdom Fungi; phylum Basidiomycota; class Agaricomycetes; order Boletales; family Boletaceae; genus Tylopilus; species Tylopilus cf. pernanus. The sequence continues at coordinate 2,679 of JBBPMZ010000537.1, read as the reverse complement.
TACATGCGATGCGGGCTTGTGACGTTACTTTTTGATAGCTCAGTTCCGCAAGCTCCCCCAATCACGGCTCTCAAAATCAAACCAAGCGACCCTCAGCGGGGCCGCGTCACGGGGACTCGGATGTTCCTCGCTTAGGTGATCGGGCCAGCTGCCTTGGAGGCTGTCCGTTCGACCAAATTCAAGTCGCTTCAGTGACACGCGTTTCCAGCACTATGATGTTCATCACCCTTCTTGTCACCAGTTACTGTACACCTACTGTGACACTAGGGGCACGCTGTTGCCACGACCAGACACACTTTCCGTCTGCTCTGCTTGAGTTCATACATTGGATGCCACCTATCCTCAGCATGAGTCTCCCCTTTCGCTTTACGCGCCTGTGGGCTTGTCACTCTCATATGCCTGTGCCAACTTAACCATGTGTTTGATGGAACGCGTTGTGGCGCGTCCCTCAGCTGTCATGGCGTCGGTCCAAGGGAAAAAATGCAGAGAAAAGAGACCCACCCTCGGGGCCCCTACCCTCGTTGTCAGATTCCACCATTGGCAGCCCATCGTAATCGTGTCAGTGACTCAGATCCCAGAACACGTCTTCCGTCAGGACGAATTATTTCTTGGTAACGAACCAACACGTCCGTGAAAATACTCCTCGTATCTGACGCTAACAAGACAACTCAGAAGCACGCAGCATTTGTAGCGAAGAATCCCAGTACGGTACTCACCATCAACCATAGTAGCCGCTCGTCGATCACTGCCGAGCACATCCAACAGACCTGGTAGCGCCATCATAAGGTGTAAATTCGCTGTGTGGAGGGATGAACTAGTAGTATCAAAACGTCGCATCAAACAAGTGGTAACGAACCTTGCGCAGAGAAACCAAATGACAGTGTAACGCCATACAAGTCCTTTCACGGCATGAAGGTACGTCCAGGACGGAGACCACAACTGATCTGTGAACGTAACCATTGATTCAAAAACCAGACAAGCATGGCAATATTATAAAACTAACCACATGGATCAACTGGATCGTTCCGTGCCTACTGGTAGGCTTGACCATCTACAGGGTTGTTGGTTGCAGATGTACTAGTATACACATCAACACTAGCACTGGATTGTTCGCTATACAGGTACACATTTGGGCAACAACTTGACACGTCATTCGTCCAAGGCTAACATATATCAGAAATAGCTAGCGGATACCAGGTATGATTGATTCGAAGACTCACCCGTTGCCCCTGCCAAGAATATGTTACAGCGTACCTGGAATAGCCGCACCATGCTATATATGAGCATGCTAAACTGTTTTCAGGCAATGGTCCCTTAGGACACGGAAAAACTTACCTATACCCTCAAGTTTTTCGTGGACAGGGTTGGTGAGGGCCGCGCCGGCAAGTCGTGGCAAAGTAGAACCCTTGCCAAGTTTCGAGTGCAGATCGAGAGTACCGCAACCACATCGGATACCAGTGTGTTGGGACCTGACTCGGAGTACTGAGGTCAGAGGCCGGTCTGTTTAGATAGGGTACGACTTGAACTCGGTAGCGTAGCGATGAATACGATGGGTGAAGGCTCCATAGAGGACTACTATGAAGTAAGATGGATTTTATCCCGGGTACGTTGTGATGTGCCAGTGTGTACCACCCTTACATGCATACACACCATACGTTCGTGCACATGGTGGCACCATAGCAGAGTAGCTTGAATAGAAGAATGTGGACTCCACTTGATTTCGACTGCGTATAAGAGCTGACAAAAGTAACTGAGGAAATCAAAAAGTTAGTGGCGAGTCAATATTCAATGACCAGTCACGGGTTACAATTGCTCCGATCAGGCACAAACTATGTACATATTAGGATTGTGGACCGCGTGGGCAGCTGCCTAGCTGCTACCCTGGTCTCGCCAAACCCGACAACGGTTTATCGAATTCCATTAGCTTAAGTCCGTCCCTTATTCTCCTTCTACTCGCCCTTTTCATTTCCCCCACACAGGACTCCGACAGTCAAACGTGATCGTTATACGATGTACCACCAGCCATGTTTCGTTTCTATCCATAAACTCAGGGATACCGAAAATCGCAAGGAAGACACCGGTTTCTTTAAATTCCTGAGCTCAACGTGCGTACCTACTACACGGCGGGAGCATCTCAAGCTCAAATTCTCTTTGAGGTCGTTGGGTCTAGATCTCGTATCCTCCCACGGTAACACTACCCGTCACTGCAGATCCATCCATTTTTCCGCGTCCCCCTGCAGCGCTTGCGCCACTCCTCCAATGGAGGCAGGCCACCTTCGGGGTGAGACATCTGAATTAGACCAAAACCTGGCTGACAGTGAAGCTGATGCCCAACGATCCCTCGTCACAGCCCACGGACAATGACACAACCAGTTCCACAATGGCTGATAAGTGCATCTGTCATGGCACATTGTCAAGTTCACTGGCCAAGCGCAACGATCGCATATCGGCGCATGTGCCAAGGTTGGGGAATAACGACTGCACGTCATTGGTTGCGTTGGCGGGACTACTTGACTGCGTGACCGACGTCCACGACCTTGGATCTCGTATTGCATCAGTAAATCACATTCTACTTTAGAGTGCTCTAGAGTGCTGTCAAGCAATCATACTTCCACAGTGAGGTCCATGGTGGCTATTCATTGCTAGTGAAGCATTTGGTTTGCAAAGCTATGAACTACT
>JBBPMZ010000536.1:0-12782 GCA_038090575.1 Tylopilus cf. pernanus | reverse complement strand
TCGACAAGCCACTTGATCAGCACCTTTTCACTTCCACCTCCCCGGTCTATTCCCTGTCCAATGCTCGACATACGTTGATACGCTGCCAACCCTCCCATTCGTTCAATCTCCTCTTCCACCTCGCCCAGCTCTTTTTTGTTGCTTGTGCTTGACGCATTTCTCTCAAGTTGCCTTTGCTTCTTGAGTAAAACGTGGAAGCGCCTGATCAGCGTCCTCGTGGTGCAGGGATTGCTGCTACTGCCATCGTGGTATTTTCCTGTCGAGGTGATGGATGTTTTCTTTTTGCGAGTTCTGGCCATGGTCGAAGTCTAACTGGCATGCGGCCAGCCACATCGTGACTCGGTACTCTTCCATCTCTACGTCACCACAATATCACCACTGTAACAAATTTGAGGCCAGACATTGCCACGTCATTTCCTCGTGTGTCCTCCCTCCCGTCCCTAGTACTGTAGGTGTTGTCATCACCATCCAGGTCCTCGACCCGCGCTGCACCTCCAAGCCGATACATCTATCATGATATTTGCCCAGGCCACGTTGCCCAGTGATCCAGTGATCCAGTCTTGTTTTGGCTGACATTGAAATCTATCACGTATCGTAGGAGGTTCTGACGGTTCTCTAGATCTAGTAGGCAGTCGAACAAAACACGTAGCACGCATCCGTTTCCAATGCTTCACGACTCTGAGTCCGACGGGAAGAAGTATAGATCGCTGAACTCTTGTTCCCAATACGATATCTCCGTTTGCCGACTCATTCCAAACACACTCGTTCAACATGATGAAGACCGGCGGAACTTGAAGGTAGGTTGTGTTAGGCTGTGTGATATGCCCCAGATCAGGTTGTTTGCTATGCATCGACCCGTGTTGATTCCGGAGTGCGGAAATAGGACCCACCTAGGAACGTGGCATGCGTAGGAAACCAGTTTCAAGAACGGCTGATCTCAATCAGACTGATGCTGGGACCATCAACGCCGTGACGGCTGCATGGTAAGCGGAACTCCATTCACAGCCGAAGCGCTGACAGGCGAAGCCGTCGGTATGAAACTCCCGGTCTATCACTTTCATTGATCATGCTCTGCCCAGGTCCAGCCAAATTACAGAACGAGAATGTTTTAAACCTAAGATCTAGCTAAAGATACCCCCGAATCTGTAACAAGGCTGCTCTTGACTTGCGTTCCGGCACACACGTCGGAAGAAACTAATAGATTTCCCCGCGCTTGGCCATAATTACGCTCGAAGCCTTATAACTATTCAATATGGTCTCTAAGTATAATCCTTGCTAAATTGTCTTCATATCTTCAGGACATCCTTCCCATGCTCCTGTATCATATGCCCAGCCACCACCGTCCTCGTAAATTCACTCATGCATCCAGGAATTTAGCATACGATTTTTCGGTCTCCGGAATTTATTCTGTAAGTCAACTGCTCGAGAACATACCATGAATGTTGGACAATCTGCCAAGAAGGGATACGTAATAGAAAACGACGGCGGATGACCAAGGCCCGCCAAGATGGCAATGCAAGGTATCGTCTCGGAGCCAGAAAGTGAAGAAAGTACTGGGCCACCGATACCTGGACGTCTTGGCGGGATGCCTTTCATCCCCCTTTGAATCCGTCGGTTTCCGTGCCCCGTCTGGAACGAATATCTGCGACACTTCGTAATTCCGCAGACGCATTAGCATCTTCGAGTCCTTGACGTACATTAGAATGATTTGAACATGGTTAATGGCAGCACCGTACCGTTCTTGTCCTCGACAAGTCCTCTGGTGTCAGATCGCCCAAACTATACAGGTCATTGTTAGACCCGACACGGCCCAATCAAATATGAATGTTGGACACTGACCTTAACCTGCCCTCTTCCTTTAGTCTAGTGACAATCTCCTGGTACATATATATCCAGTGCGAGAGGTCAACGTGGGTATTTCTGGACGTTTTACGTGGTTGGGGCCATTCCGGGTCTTCCTTCTCTCCTTCCTAATCGAACCATGTCTACGGCTCAAAGATGAACTCAAAACAGCCAACAGCGCCGTGATAGGTGCCACTTCGCAGTCTCGGTGGCGATGCTCTCAGTCTTGGTAGGAGTTATAGTAACCAGCTGGCCAGCTCGGCGCTGCCCGCTCCCGACATTCAAGTTGACACTGGTCGATCACCGGATTGTGTGCGATGCGTGCGCAAGGTGTGCGGAATGCGTGCAATTTCATGCAATGCGAGTGGATAGTGTACAATGTGCAGTGCTACGTCCACACCTGCATGTTTGACTGTAAGCAACGACCATAGTTTGCTCATGCACTGACACCTGAAATAAGTGAAATAGAGCAAATCTGGAATGGCCTTGGCACGCCACACGTTTACTTCGTGTTAGCGTCTCTACCACAATGGGGTCAATAAACCGCGAGTCGCGAGGAACCTCCAACAAGTGGCACACATGAAGTCCCTGCAAATAAGCTGAGCACACATACTACCGTGCATGTGATAAACGAACGAGCCTTGGGAGGTGATCCAATTGGCATCTGCCCGAAGGAGCTTCGCTATCTTGGTATCATGACCCACTTCCTTCACCTGAGGGCATCCGGTCAGTTGCAGACCCGGGGATGTTCCATGTCGGCTTGCAATGAAGGCCAATCCTTGGTACATGAACTACACAACATACAAGCAACAGCGTAGCGTTGGAATGAAGCAAAGCACACCCCTCCTTCGTACACCTTGAACAATATTCCGCGAGAATTCAATTTCATCCAACATCTTGGGGATGTTCTTGGTAGCATCTACTATGTGTGTATTTCTCCTTGACACTGCGAATAGAGACATACTCGGCTGAATACGGCAGGAACTTAGGACGAGGATGGTATCTACCGATGAGCATCAACCTCTCCCAGTCCAGTGGTTCACGGCTGCACGTCCATTCACCAACCACTTTTGTCTCTGCTCAGCTTTGTGTCACACTGTTCGCCCAGCATCGGACCAAAGTACACATCGTTCCCTTGCACAACAGCATCTCGTGCACTGCACATTGGAGATGTGCCTCGAGGATCACCTTGCCGTCGAGATTGACCATGGGGTCCTTCATTGGTTTGTTGAACAAGCCATCTGCGCATAGTGCTGGTCGCCCGCAACGAGGACGGCGGGCGAGTCACATGCCCCGCTCGTCCGGCTTATTGGCGCTGGCATTGTGTGTTCACAGGTGTAACAAATAAAAACAAGGAGGATGACACACGAAGTTTGTGATCGCACAGGGGAACCCGAGCATGATGATTGCATCAAGAATATCAATATCGATGCCGAGTTCGAGGGCGTTCGTGGCAGCAATTCTAGGAAGATTTCTGGAGAGTGCTTAGTATTCGGTGCGTCCAAGTCACCGATCCTATAACGGGTCTGTGAGTTTGGCCGAGACAACAAAACGAGGACTACTTCTTGTAAATGGCCTAGGGAGAATGGGTTGATTAACAACGATATTATGGGATCATTGAGATGAGAGTCTGTCACGCACCTCCGCGTCATGGCATGACTTTGGCTCAGATGTCCAAATGACCCTCTGTGCTGAGGTCAGCACGGATGGTCCTCATAGCCTAGCCTACGTCACCGATCCTTGGGCGAGGATGCAACGACTTACCAACTCGCACACCTGGCGGATCTACAACAACTCGTTACCGCGTTGCCAGCGTCAGGCCACGACGAATCCACCTTGCGAAATAGGATGACGCAAGTCCTCCGCTCCATCAGAAACTGCACCAAGGCAGTCGCCTCCGATATCGAAATATAACGTCCAAGCCTCTGGGCTCGGTCATCCAAACGGTAGGTTCCATACAATACAGTTCTTGACCCCGGAAGTGCACCATCTTCCGTTGGAGTGGGCAGGGCAGGCAGGGCAGAGGGCATGAGGTGGAGGCGAGGTAGATCTGGTAGGGTCCTTCCTAGGTCGTACAGCGCCGTCCCTAGCCTTGTTGTAGCCTTGTGGGGCATCCTCCCCGGCTATAGCCCTTTAGGTTTTACCACAACCTCCTCTACATCTTGTGCCGAGAGTGATGAGCTTGCTTGGGTTCGATTAGACACGGACTTCTATACCAAACAGAAGTTTCACATGTTGTGCGGGTCTCGCGATCGTCACACTGCAAGAGTCAGCAGCAAGACACAAATGTCATGTCTTGCTCTCATTACTTGGGTGCCTCGTTATGCCCGATGCCCAGCCGTCTTTTTCCCTCTCGATCTGAATATATGAATAGGGGCAGCGGCCGCCCGGTTCGGCATCCTCGGAACTCGTCACAACTTGACAAGGTGCAGGACTTTGACCAGTTGAGCGCTGCATACGAGATGAGAAAAGTTTACTACAGGTCAGCACCTTTAAATTTGGCGTTTCAACCTGCACTCGGGTATCAATTCAATTGTTCGTACGATCCCTTGGAGGCGTGGAGAGAAATTACATAACACACATAGCGAAGGAAACGGAGAAACGTACATAATATATAATCATTAATGAAAACATCTAGTACTTAGGCGCCAGCACTGTCACATAACAAGCGTCGACAACCGATGACGGTCTGCACCATGCACCATTATCGCTGTGCTCTCATCCACACCCTCATTGGGTGATGAAGGACGGGTGAATCACGGCGTAGCAACGAGGATGTGAGCAACGACGGGGTGCAAGCAGTTAAATTTAACTCCGCAATAGTGGCTATCCAGACTCCGCGTTGCATACAGATAACTTACTCGCTTCGGTAATGTTATTATCGGACTTTTAATTCTTACGAAATTTCGAACGAAAAGACTTAAAGTGGCGTGTTTGCAATGAGTACAAGCTGTAGAAGTTTTGTTTCCCTATAAAAGCAGACAGAATACTGTTCGTGCCCACGCCGAAACTTCCCCCCCTCCCCCCTTCCTTATAGCTGAGAGTTTTCCTCAGGTCATTGGCGCGGCTGACTGGTCGCAGGTTTCAAAAAACTACAGTGAGGATCGCTTTTCCTACGTGAGACAGGTCCCATAGACCTTGGTTGATACGCCATGTCTCAGCGCTTCAAAGAGACTTTCTGATATTGCTGATTTCTAGAGAAACAGACTCCGGTTGTGTTACGCCGGTCATGTATCCAGTTCGGTGTTGATGATATTGCTTGGTAGGGCACCAAAATGTCATACAGTGAAGACGCGACCACAAATCGCCAATAGTATGTGGACTTGAGGCAAGATACTGTCACTTCGGCGCAGTCAAGTTAGTGCAAGACGCCTGGTCCTTAGGTTATCCATGATGATATAGATCCAAGAACAACTTTGATAAGTTGATGAAGCTTGGTGATCGTCGGCTATCCTCGCCGCTAAGGTGCAGAAGAAACGAAGAAAGCCTCCGCGTGTATTGATCTTGCTCTGAGCCCTGCTACAGCGCTACTTTCGGCAACTCATAACGACGTTGGCCATCGCCGGATTTGTCGTACCATTAACGGTAGTTTTCACTTCGGCTTCACGTAATTTTTGTCCTGATCTCGAACCATTCTGGCTCATTTAACAGAGGTCTTAATTCTGTTTGGCATCCGAGAGGAAATCTAATAGGAGACAAAGCTAGATGATATATTGTGCAGAGTGCAGAGTAATCACTGAGGGCCAATTTCGCGTAGTGGAAGATCGAATATTGGACAGGTTGCCCGAAAGTTGGGGTGGTGCTCAAGGTTACTTCTGCAGACCCGACAGACTTACTACGCGAAGACAACGGACGACCCAGAAAGGTTTTGCAGTCGAGGAGCTTATCAGCGTTCCGTAGGTCCAGTTTATTGCCTGGTTTTCTAACTTGGCTGGTTCCAGAAACATCTGGAAAACGTACTACTGATACACGTCACAAAAATGAGGTGCTAGGGTGCGGTATGTGGCTGAACAAGTTTCATTATAGCACCGCCACGTGTTCGCAGGACCAAGTCTGACCCAACTCGAACATGGTCACGGGCAAGTAACGGTCGAGCATGACTGCAACTACAACACCCTAATTGACCTAAAATCCACCAGGTATGCAAGCCTTGAGCTAGACCTTCAAGTTGATGTGTGCTTTTCATAGTGAACAGCTGAGTATATATACCATCGGAAATCGGAGACTTGATTTACTTGAACATTTCACTTCCTTCCGTTCGTCATACTTGCTCAGCTCAGTACGCCATCGCCAGCTCCCCGACATCACACGTCGACACCTCGAATTCCCGTCCGTTATTATTGCTCCGTACAACCCCTTCAACACGAGGTCATTGGCTTACATGCGTATGCCATGAATTTTTTGTATAATATCGGTTAGGGATATTATCCTCACGGCCTTTTGTCCGCCCACTTCTTTCGTTCTCGTTCCCGTTCCCATTACTTCCACTTCCGCTTCACTTCCACTTTTTTTGCTTTCCTGCTTCTTGTTGACATGACCAAATCGAATCTCATTCCACTTCCACCTTTAACGATGCAAGTTACGGAGGACCTGCTGCAGCAAGGGATGAAGCCATTTGACCAGCCGGCCGCTGTGCCACAAATTGTGATTAAACCCGGCTTCGCGCAAACAGGCTCGGGCGCATCTGCCAATTTAGGCAGCTTCAACGAAGTCGGTGGTCATCAATCCCACAACACAGGGCAGCTCATCAACCACGGTACGCTCCATTCGAACTCAAACAATCGCTGTCCTGACGAGACGACTTTGTGGTCCCTAGGTTCCATTTCTGTCCATACGCATCTCTCTCCCTTGATCTTGATGGCACCGAGCCAAGAGGGACACCAAACGAAGCCAGACCACATGTTGGCTGGGGCTATTCACCCCCCTGACATGTACAGGGTAGAAAAGGGAAATGATTTGCAGTTGGCGGGGCAGAAAGATGGGGATAAAACCGTGTTGGAACAAGACCACCGGAGACTTGAGCAGAAGATCGAGCGTACTACCAAGGAGGGTCGGCATGGATTGCCCAGTACAGTTTTCAAGGATGCGCGACACAGTACATCCCGACGACTCGAAAGCGAAAACTATGGACAGTCCAAACGGGCCTTGTGGACGCTGAGAGTTCGTCTGTCTTTACGTGTCCTATTGACGTACCTGGTATTTTGGCGAAGGAGGAACAAAGGTCGCAATCGCAAAGTAGAGCGCCTGATTCAGTTTCTTCTACTTTTTATGCTCATTTTCTACTAGTTGGTTGAGAGTCGCACCAGAGGACTTTATTTAATCATTTACATCCAGTGACATTTTCTCTTTCCTTTTAACCTGTACACTTTTGTCATCCTAGTATCTATCGCATTTATATACTTGTAATTGACTGTGCGAGAGCATTAGTGCCGCAGTTCTATCATCACATCGACCCAGCCAGCTGCCTTAGACTCGTGACCAAGCTACTAGCAGAGGCGCCTTTATATCACACCGAGATGGCGGATGTCGCACAATAGAGTATACTCCTTGTGTTGTCCCAGTCGTTGTAGACTCGAAACGGATTGACGACTGGTCACGAGTAGACTCGTGACCAGTCGTCTAAAAGCCTGAGGGGCAACTGCGCAAGCTGTCGATCAACGGGGAAATCAGTGGGATATTCCTTGGTACTCTTCTGACACCACAGATTAAACTAGCTAGGCATTATATATGCATGTAAATAATGACTGGATACTTGAACTTTAGCTCATGGTAAGTTTCACACACATCAATATCTAGGAATATCATCACGCTGACTTTCTGATAGGCTGGTGCACTATCGAAGTTTCCTACCTGCATGAGTCTAAGTCTCGGCCTCACCGCTCGACCTCCAGGCCATCCACGACCTTGACATATGCCGCCTCCACGATCGTATCAAACCCACTCTCTTCATCCACCCGTTCTGGAATACCCTCCGGGTCTATCTCCAAATTAAGCAGCCCCCGTAAAACAAGCAACGCGCCCAGCTTGGACGACACCTTGTTTTCCTCTCTGCACGTCGCACTGTGAATACCTGGCAGCACGTTAGCGCGTCCTGTGGTCCGCGAACCGCGGTGCTCGTTACGTACAGTTAGCACAGCCCTCCGTACACGGACAACACTCGACGGCGTCGTGGGCATGACGCAAAATTTCTGAGGCTACCGACAGTCCCGGTCAACCTTTATCACACCAAGTCATCACCCGACTCACCGTGATCGAACCCTTGCGTCGATGCACCACTCTTGCCAGATGCGTCATAAAACACGAGTCTATAGTTGGAGACCAACTGTCAGCCCTTCGGACGTCCACGCCCGCACATCGTGAACTCTACCTTGCTGGCCGTTTCCGCGCTGATGCAGAAGCCTTGTATTCCTTCTCTGCCGCCTTGCACTCCGTCTTTAACTCGGCCGCCAACGAGAACTGATTCATCCATGCGTGACATGCAGAATGGATCGCTTCAGCTGGTCGGAGGCGTTTGGATCGTAGGAGAACCAGGATAGGCTCGGGGACGTCAAACCAGAAGCCCGTCCCTTGGCGTTCCCAGGGAGGGGTGTCGACGTCGACAACGTCCAAAATGGTCTTGTTCCTAAGTGGGTGTGGGTGGCTAGATACGCATGTATGCATAGTAGCCCGTACCTGATCTTATAAAAACCTTGATAGGTTGTAGAGGTGAGTCTGATATCGCACGAGAAAGAGCACTTGAATCAACTCACCGTATACGACAGTGACCACGTCCACACCTATAAGCGTGTTCGACTGTAAGAACAACCATAGTTTTTTTGATGCACTTACGCCCGAAATAAGTGAGAGATGGCGAGTCCGGAATAGCCTTGATACGCCACGTTTGTTTCGCGTCAACATCACTACGACAATGAGGTCAGCAAGCCTTGCGAGGAACCTCCAGCAAATAACACACGTAAAGTCCCTACAAATAAGCTGAGCACACGCACTATTGCACATGCAATGAACGAACGGACCTTGGAGAGGTGATCCAATTGACATCTGCCCGAAGGAGCCTCGCCATCTTGGTATCGTGACTCACTTCCTTCACCTGAGCACAACTCGTCAGCTGCAGGCGGGGTGCTCCGTATCGACTCACAATGAAAGTCAATCCTTGGTGCATGAACTCCACAGCATATGAGCAACAACGTAACGCCAGAAATGAAACAAAGCATACCACCCCCCCTTCATACACCTCGAACAGCGCCCGCGAGAATTCGATTTCCTCCAAGATCTTGGGGACGTCCTTAGTAGCATCTACCAGCGTGTATTTTTCCTCCTCGACACCACGAATAGAGACATACTTGGCTGGATACGGCAGAAACTTGGGATGAGGATGATACCTACGGACGAACATCAACTTCTCCCAGTCCAGTAGTTCACGGCTGCACGTCCACTCACCAACCATCTTTGTCCCTACTCAGCTTCGTGTCACACAGTTCACTCAGCATGGGACCAAAGTACACGTCATCGCCCTTGCACAACGGCATTTCGTGCGCTGCACATTGTAAGTGTGCCTCGAGAATCACTTTACTGTCGAGATTGATCATGAGGTCCTTCATTGGTTTGTCAAACAAGTCGTCAGGGTGCTGCACGTAGTGCTGGTCGATGGACTGGTCGTCGGCAACGAGAACAGCGAGTGAGTCACGCGCCCTGCGCCCCGCTCGTCCAGCTTGTTGGCGCTGGCATTGAGGGTTTACAAGTGTAAGACATAGAGACAAGGAAGATGACACACAAAGTTTGCGATTGCATAGGGGAATCCGAGCATAATAACTGCGTCAAGAATACCAATATCAACGCCGAGCTCGAGGGCGTTCGTGGCGATGATCCCAAGAAGATTCCCAGAGAATGCTTCGTGTTCAATGTGCCGCCGATCCTACAACAGATGTGTCAGTTCGACCGAGACGACAGCTAGAGTGAGAATTACTTCTTGCGAATAACCTGGAGAGAATGGATTGGTCAATAATGAAATACTATAGAATGAAAGTCTACCGCGCACCTCCGCGATACGGCATGACTTTGGCTAAGATGTCCAAACGACCCTCTGCGCTGAGGTCAGCACGGATGGTCTTCATAGCCTAGCCTACAACGTCAGCGGTTCCCCAGCGAGCATGCAACAACTCACCAACTCGCACACTTTGCGGATCTAGAACAACTCGGTTACCACATTACCAACGGCAGGGTACAACGGACCTACCTTGCAGAATAGGATGACGCGAACACCCCGCTTCATCAGAAACCGCATCAAGCCAGTCGCCTCCGATATGGAACTACAGCGTCCAAGCTTCTGAGCTTGGTCGTCCACAAACGGTGGATTCCATACAATATAATCCTTAATCCCGGAAGGCGCACCATCTTCCGTGACCTCTTCTACATCCTGTGCCAATGAGCGGTGAGCTTGTTTAGGTTCGGTCGGACACCATACGCACCTCTATACCAAACAGACGTTTCATGTGCTGCGCTGGTTTCGCAATTGTCGCACTGCAAGACACAAATGTCATGTCATGATCTTTGTCACCACGTTATCGTTTGGATAGTTTGACTCGTAAGCTAGGTGTACTTACTGCCGATCGCCGCACAAACCCTTCGGAATCGTCGGACAACTTGCCCCACATGACTGCGTGAACGTCAGCGTCAAAACTCGAGTGCTCAAGAGGGGTCCAAAGATGATGTACCTCCCAAATAGATCGCCGTAGTAGTGCAACTCATCAACTACCATGAGTCTGAGATACCCTAAAAATCTACAGGTGTATTGGTTAGTGACGAACTAGTAGGAATCCGATGCAACTACGAACGATCGCCACAGTTCTTCATGAGGCAAAATCGAGGCATGAATCGTGTCCTGAAGGCAAATGAATGTAAACTCGTTTTGTCCTGATCACACCCACAAAATTTGTGAATATCACACACGCGCTCGTTCGAATTTCTGCCAGCCATGTCAGCACTGCAGTACCCGAATGAAATAACAGAAAGGTAAACAAACCTGCTCTGCGATCCTGCGGCGTGTCTCCATCATACGTTGCTACTTTGACGTGCTGAAGTCCCGGACAGGACCAGAGCAGCTGTTCCAAGGCCGTTTTCTGGTCTTGTGCTAAAGCCTACACGAGAGTAACCGGGCAAAAGTTCTGTTACATTCACCAAGGCTCACCTTGGTTGGATATATGAAAATAGCCGTTGTGCTCGGGTCTTCTTCCAAAAATCTCAGAAGGGGGACCTGCTTACACGTTACATGCAAACACTAAGGACACCTTCATCAAAATACCTGGTATATCACACTTTTTCCAGAGGCGGTACTCGTCGACACAATAACATGGCGCTTTTTCGCGATTGCATCGACAGCAGTTGCCTGATGAGAATACAACGCGCTAATCTTCCTCGCGTCAAGTAATGCTTGCTGGATTGACTCAGACAGTGGCTCGTCAAGGCACCCTGTGCTCCATCGTCCGTGAGGGGTTCCAAGTCTGTAATAAATATGGCGACTCACCTAGTCTTGCTTTTCTTGCCTCAAAAGTACGGCGGTCAATCATCTGGCCCTTGTACCATTCCTGATCTCGAATTTCTTGAATGACTTGATCAATGGAAGGACGATTCTCAGGCCCTGGGACCGTTAGTTTGTCCTCAGACTGAACAAGTCTGTTAGGGCCTTTGGCCTTTGGGTTGACCGGAATATGGTTCCTCGCAGCAGCCTGAAGAAGGGCGACAGAATCTTCGCCTTCAGGTGTCGCAGAAAGAAGCCTGGAAAACTATGTCACAAACGACGTGAGGGTGTCAGATAAGAGACCAACTCGTTGATAGCAGCCGTAAACCGTTCGTCCCGATGTTCGATCAATTTCTTCGTCTGATCAGGTGTCATGGCAGGCGGGAGAGAATATAATCCGGTTCTGAAGAACAGTGGTGGTGAGTATGAACGCACAGAACGGGTACATAATGAACATTAAGCTTACCCAGACTGTTCCTTCTTCCCCTTTGAATTCTGTGCGAACTCGAGCACCAGGACGTGCTCCTCTTCTTCGATCCCAGGAAGTTGTGACGAAGGAGATATGGAGAAATCGGGGCTTCGACGTCCACCGCGTTGCTGTTGAGAAAGCGTGTCGGCATGTATGCGCAACTCGTTGCGGGGTATGTATGCGAATTTAACGAGGTCGGGCATGAGTGCTCTGCAGGTTGGCGCATGTCAGTAAGTATGGGTATACAATGTAGCTCACATACTTGAGTTCGGCAACCTTGGCGAGGTTGAGTGGCCTTTTGTACCAGTTTGGACAAACGAATACTAGTGAATGGTACGACACGAACCTTTTTAGTAGGGCTTCGACAGAGGAACGAATCACCGGAAAGGTGGTCGCCATATGCTTTCGTGAGGACACAAAGGCAAGAACGGTGTTGAGAGCCTAATCATGATCGTTGCGTATAAGTGGACCCGAAGGTTCAAGTCGGGGAAGCAACACACCTTGAACACCTGAAGAATATTTCACCGTAAGTTATTCGCGACCCCTGGCACATTTCATACCTTGGATAGCTATGCTCATATTAATATGCCTTGAAATTAGCTTGGCTGTCACTCACATCCTGAAAATACTCTGGCCAAACGACATGCGAAACCTCTTTCTGCTTGCCCTTTGCTTTTGAAGACATCCTAGGCTTTTTGGGCCCATTTTTTGTACCAGAGCTTGATGGTTCCTTGCGCTTCATGTTGCACTGTTGACGCGCTCAAGTCAGATTATGAGTGTGACGCGACGCGATACGTGACGTGACGTGTGTCACAGCAAAGCTTTGTTTCCACCCAAGACGATGCCGCCCCTCCTCGCCCGGGTCGTCCCCAAGTCGTCTTTGAACCCCCACAGAGTCCGCCCTCCTCCTCTCACTAAAACCCAGGAGAAGGCACTCAAAGAACCGCTTATAAAGCT
>JBBPMZ010000534.1:0-12805 GCA_038090575.1 Tylopilus cf. pernanus | reverse complement strand
TGTAGAACAACGTCATCGCACAGCCAAAGGTAAGGGAGAGGAATCGACGTCCGAGCCGATTGACCATGTATGATGCGTAAAGAGCGCCCATAAGACTCCATATTTGAAGGCAGCCATTGATCACGAGCTGAGTGCTAGCACTCGTGATCCCAATGTCATTCAAGATTTTAGATAGGTAATACGAGATGAGACCATTTCCGGACCATTGTGCAAAAAATGCAATAGCAATGATAATTCGCATGCGTTTGCGGTTTCCCGGTGTTGCGAAGAGCGCTTTCCAGCCGACATTAGCCGCTACGGTTCTGTCAAACTCGAGGGCTGCCTTGATTTCATTGAACTCGAATTGTACAACTGGGTCTTCTCTGGAAGCGTTTCAGTCTATGGAACTCTGAGGGTAGGCACACATACTCATTGCCATCAGCATGATAATAAGCAAGTGTTCGCAGGGCCTCGGCCTCGCGTCCTTTACTTACTAACCATCGAGGCGATTCAGGTGCCAACAGAACCAAGAACACCTGGATGACAGAGAAAACTCCCTGTATCAGCGAGGGTAACCGCCAAGCCCATGTACTGTTTATCCTGAATGAACCAAAAGTGGTCCAAGCGGCGCTACGATCACGGCGGAATTAGCTGAAGCTTCTCATGATACAAATATGATATACGTGCATAATGGCTCCCGAATACCAAAGCGAGTTATATAGAGACGTTAATGGGGCACGATATGTTGGATATGAAAGTTCGGTGACTAGCATAGGAGCGGCATTGGCTGTAGGTGCGAAGATATGTGTTTTCTTATCAGCACAAAGAGATACGAATAATAAACATGGTCGTTGTGAAACTCACCTGCAAATGTATTCCCAAACCCAATGAGAAAACGTGCGCCAATGAACATTCCAATGGACTGGGAAGCCGTTTGGATGGCGGCTGCAATACACATGATGAGTGCACCAAACCAGACTGCTCGACGACGGCCGACACCATCAGACAAGTATGGCGCAAAGGGATATGCTGCCAAAGCGCCTATATTCTGCATACGGGTTGTCAACAACGGTAGATTGATTTCTGAAGGTGCTCACTTGGATGGCGTTAAGGAGGCCGAGGTTTCCGCCAGAAGGATAGTTAAACGCAGACTCCCATTGAGTTAGACTTTGTAAACCATTCATCATACTACCATCATAACCAGTGGTGGACGAGCTCATCAATCTGTAAACGACGACATCATGGTGTCAGTGAGAAACTGCAAGACCAATATTTGGATGCGAAATTTCTCCCGGACGTACAAGAGGACAATCCAACCATGGAGCGCAATTAGTCTACGAAAATGTAAATAAACTCACAATGGAGCAAAGCTTGTCAAAAGAGTGCTCACCGTTTGTTATTATACCACTTTTTTGTCGGAACGATGAAATGCACAAACGGGGTTTCTTGAGGCACGGTATGAGTGCCCATATCGGATGCTGAGTGCTGAGAGAAGTCGAAAGAAAGCGGCAACCCATCAGTACGGCGTTTGACAGCCTAGGTCATTTATAGGGGGGCGGTGGTGAAGTGGTGCAACCCACCCCCTGGTAGCACAAGCTACGGGGTTCGAATCCCCGGCCCCCCTCCTTCTTTCTTGCACCCATCCCTCTGTGTTACTAATCACAAGGATGTCACCGGTCACGCTGGATCAGGAGAGTCACATGATATTAGTGGGACGGGCGCGGCCCCTCGCCTATATGGCGAAGAAGGGGGTCCTGGCGGAGGGAATAAGTCCTCTTGGGCGCAGCCGCAAACCGGAACGGCCCGAAAGTTAGAAGAATAAAGAGGCCACCAAACCAGAACGGCTATTGGGAGGCCTGGGCCTCGGCTCGGGCCGTTGGGACCAAGCCGGCAGTCTCGGCAGGAGAGTGGTAGTCCCACGGGACGAAAACAGGTGGCGCAACCCACTAACAACTACGACCACTGTACTGTACCCGTCGGCTCTTGACCGGCCTAGCTTCAAAAATCTCCCGCCTTTCCAACATCTCATACCCATAAAAAGCATATCCGAAGCCATCTACCATCTGGCCGCCTTCTCGGACTGGTACACAAACCGGCCGGACCCACGTGCTTCGGGCAGGGGGGATTTGCAGTGGGATTAACAGCAGCAGGGAGGGGTGACCCGATATTACCTAATGACTGTGTTGACTAGTGTGTGTAACTAGGGGGGGTGTACGTTTGTTAGTGGTACTCGGAGTTGCGGCTGGGGTATAACGCGGAACTCAGTGGCCTTGGCGCTGGGGGGGTTTCGGGCTATAATTGGAGTTCTCCGTACCACAAGACCCGCATAAGGCTCGCCTTGGGTGGATTAGATAGTTGTTCCTTACTCCTGTGCCCTCAGGTTGGAATGTACTGGTAGTCTACATCGGTCTATAAACAAGGATTTCAAAAAAAAAAAAAAAAAAAAAGGTCATTTATATGTAGGTACTTACATATCCCTGACACAGATCCGAACAACCGTGACATTAATCTGCCAAGGCGTTTCTTATCTACGTACATATTATGTCAACTGAGATTTGGCGTAGGGCACACCAGCCTCCAGATGCCGACCTCTTTGCAGCCCATTCTCCTGACTACAGGGCTTAGATGGTTGTTGTGAGTGGACGAGTGAACGGAGTGACATGGTCCTGGACTCCTGGCGTATACCTACGCCGTATCACCAAGTCAAGTCCCAGACTGCAAATAAGCCGTCAAAAAGTGGTGGTACAGTCATCATCAGTTAGTCAAGAGACGGCCTGTGTACCCGTTAGTTTTTCCTGAATTTACAGTCTTGGACCACTGTGGCTTGAGAAGAGAGAAGTTGTCCGTCGGACTCTGAAGTTTCAACGCCGCGGCCATGGCCAGGTCGGGCTGCCTTCATCCCAACCGAGTTGTAACTCGTCCAAGTACGTTTGGCCTGTATTGCCCCTAGTCTTTTTGGCAACTACGTATACTTCTCTTTCTAGTAGCAGTGGGTCAGGTCCATTCTTCAGAGACCCATGGACTCCACCCGATCATCGACACAAGTGGCGGAACTACGTGGTGCAGAGTCGCTTACCGACACAAGACATTTACTAAGTTCCCCATCGCAAACAGTTGGTCCGTCCTCAGCCTTCAGGGGATCAGCCGTGGAGGGAGCAATCCAACAACGAAAGAGAAACAGCCTCAGGAACCGTGCCGCCACCCTCATGGAACCTACAAAGAAAGTGGGACCGCCCCCAACAGTTTGGCGAAGTCTACGAGCCATTATATTAGCGTCTTGTAAGTTCTGGACAGTAGGCAAGGTCATTGTCTTAATGCATTACTCTCAGACTTGAATATCCTCCTTGTTTGTATCCCAATTTCTGTGTGTCTACTTCCTTCTGCTCTTCTCTTTTTTTTTTTGACTTGACTATTTCAGTGGGCCCTACATTTTGCGTTGCCTGAACAGCAGACGCTTACTTTCGTCTGTGTGTTGTCTTTTTCTTTTCGCCTGCGGTTTCTAATCTAACCCAATAGTCTCCTTCCTGGCCATCATACCTCTTGCCAAAGTGGGTTGTCACTAGGAAATCGTAACGTGTTGTTCATGAACCACCAGTTACTCGCGTTTGCTACGGATGAACTGTCGATGCGAGTCGGACAAACGCTAGCGGGTCTAATGAACGCCACACTTGTGAGTACAATCGATGCCACTTTGTCCGCGTTTTAACACACTTGATTTAGGGAAATGTGTAAGTCAATCTTTGTTATTTTGTTTGCTAGGTTCATCTTCCTTCCATATTTGCCTTAGTGTCGAATTGATCGTTTCGGTAAGTAAAGTCCGTGTGTCTACATGATGCAACTATATTTTCCGGCAGATCGTTGCTTTGACCAAGTGTGAAATAGACATTGTGCAGTCCTCCCGTAAGATGAAACTTGTCCCGTCGATCAATGACTCATCGGGTTAGCTAACTAGTTATTGGCTCTATCTTGAGTAACTTGTGTGAGTCGTTGGTCATATTACCAACTGAGATCTCGTTGATTATCATTTCCGCACAGTGCTTGTGCTCGGCATGTGTTTCTTTGCGGGTGGTCTGAAGTTCTCGGAACAAGGATTTGGGCTGAGTACGTGTTCACGACTTTTTAAAACATTTTATTTGTACTAATTACAACCTCGAACCAACAGTCGCGGCACAGATGAACTCGACGCTTTTAACGATCAGTGTTATCGCCGTTCTCCTCCCAGGTGCTTTTTTGATGGTCCAGGAAGGGACTCCTGGTTTTGATAAAACCACCACTGATCATTTAATCCTCCAAATGAGCCATGGGGTGCGTTCACTCACTTCGGAGATGAACAATGATATCTGACGTCGTCCAGGTTGCCATCATCCTTCTCTTCAGTATGAACTTAACCTCAAGTTGTCGTAGTGTAGTTGACGGTTTTTCATATAGTTTACGCGTCCTATCTCTTCTTCCAGCTATTCTCACACAAAGGTCTCTACCAAGATGATAGCGAAGAAATCTTGCAATCCAAGCGATACACCAAAAATCCGTTCAAGATCAAGCAATTTCGTAATGGAAAACGAGCTGTAACACCGTCTCAATATACCGAAACCCCACGAGCTGCATCGCCCATCTCATGTTCACATGCTACCGGGATCGCTCAAGCTATTCAACCAGCATCTGAAGCTGAGGTGTGTCGGACTGCACACGAGGAGGAAGAGATGGAGGAACCTCAAACGAGCGTTCCTGTGTCTATCGGACTCTTAGTAGTGGTCACCGTGGTACATCACTGGCTAGCCTCTCAAAAAGGTGGTCGCTGACTACCTACATAGCTCGTGGCCGTTACCGCAGAGTTCCTAGTCGACTCAATCAATGGGTTAACAGATACTGGACGTATCTCCAAAGGATTTGTTGGAGTCATCCTACTCCCCATTGTCGGAAACGCAGCAGAGCATGTCACTGCTGTCGTAGTGTCCGTGGAAGATAAATTGACGCTTAGTTTGGGTGTTGCGGTTGGTTCCAGTATCGTAAGTTTTTTCTTACGTTCCCTGCTATGACTGCAATGATGTTGCCTGTTAGCAAATCGCACTCTTTGTCATTCCGTACGTCTTCTTCTGCCTCAGAAGACGCCGCTATACGCGCTGACCTTTCTGACTAACACAGGTTTATGATTACATTAGGATGGATAATTGGAAAGCCACTTACGCTGTTGTTCGATCCTCTGCAATCCATCGTGTTGTTTCTTTCAGGTAGATCCTCTGTTTCTTTCCTATCTACTGCTCGTGTAACTGTAACCTTTGGTTGTATGCAGTGCTCACCGTCAACTACGTTGCGCAAGACGGCAAGTCAAATTGGCTAGAAGGAATGATTCTTATGTGTACGTTTGTTTCTATTATCTTGATTTGGTACTAGTGAACACACTTCCCAACCAGGTCTCTACCTTATTCTCGGCATCACATTTTGGTTTTACCCTGGTACGCCGCGAGGTTTAACGACATTGATATTCGCGACGATCTGACCACGTCACCGTTTTAGGCGTTCCCCCACCGCTGTCCTGCTAGCTCGGTCGATATATGGCTGTGCATCCATTCACCAGGCACTCCTTACTGTCCAGGCCTTATCCTTATCTTCGGCTGACATCCCGTCACCAGCTATTCAGCGTGTGCAATGCTGCAACATTTAAGATAGCCCTCTCTAAATCTGTTATTTTTTTGCAGCAATTCCATTGTCCCGGATACAACACACATTCATTTTTTTTGGTCAGGAAGCCTGAGGCAGAATCCGAGGACCTTGAGCCTATAGCTGCTTTCATCGTGTGAGAGCAGACATCTTGACCAGGCTGGCTATGACAATAGTTTTGTTTCTTGCACAGTCTAGAGACTTGCTGAACACTAGCTGGCTGACCTTAGTTCCTCCTTAAAACCCATTCAATCTAGTGCCAAGCTTCGCAAACACAAGTGGATTCCAATCATACAGTGGTAGTGCGTGATCGTTCCCTTCGTTTCAGTCATTGCAACGGCAAGACAAGTCCATTTCCAATCTACGTTATTGTCTTGACATATCCACACCTATAAACGATTCATCGGTCTTGATGCATCAATGATTGCGAATTGCTTCAGACCGTAGATCGGGGAGGATTTTGCATGAACTGCACCACATTTCACCTATGCTCAATCGTGACTTGTGTAAAATAAGGATGAAGATCCCAACATTGGACGTCGACAGTCGACAGCCGGGCATCACATGACCGAACACGCGTCGGGCACATTGCCCACAGCAGCGTTGGTGTTCGTGGACACCCTCTCAATCTGCCAACTCATACACCTTGTGTGTCCAGCCCCACTTGACTCTTGACTCAAAGGCGATGCCTATCTTGTGCGAGTTCGACACCAGTCCTAAATACTCTTGGGAGAACCCAGTATCTGACGCACAAGCAACCATATGCTTCCCTCGTCCTCTCGTCGCCCGCCCTCGCCTCCCCCATGGTACCCGCGCGCTAGACCTCTCCAATAGCGCAAACATCCGTTTCAGATCAACCGTTCCCTACTTCACACCTACCTGGGCTGACTGCCACATTACCACCTGGTCCACCTCCAAGTTATATGGCGCCATCGAGAGTATTCTCGTCCTGCCACCCTGTGATATAGACTTTCTCACTGGTGAGCATGTGCGCAAAACCAGCGACCCCGCCTCCGTTCGGGTCCAGTTTGACCGCCGATTTGTTACCCCTCCCAAGGTTGTCGTTTTCTTCAACCATATCGACCTTGAATGGGGTCGCGACTGGCGCCTTAATGTGAGCGCCAGTGATATCGATACGAGCGGGTTCACCCTTCACATCGAGACCTGGGGAAATACACTCTTGCATGGTGTGACAGCCTGCTGGATCGCGTATCCAGAGGATCGTCCTCATATTTTCAGTACCTCCGTCAACACGATGGACATTCGTCCTGTCACCCAGCCGCAGCACCAACAAAGCAAGGAAATCACATTTGATACGGACACATTCTGGAAGAATCCCTCCGTTTTCGTTGCATTGAACTATTTGAATGTGGACTGCCAGAGAAATCTGCGTGTCAAGGCATACGTTGATGGAGTCTCCAGATCGGGGCTGGTCTGTCATATTGACTCCTGGTACGACACTATCCTCTATGCCGCTGGCGCGAGCATCATCGCTTTCAACTAAAAAGTGGCGTCCCCTGCCTACTGGCGAGCGAAGCCATTTCTTGCTTCCCAGACACTCGGAACTTTGGTTCTCCAGTTGTACGGTCTGGGTTAGACTTTGACAGAACACTGACTACCACGATTCCGCAAGCCAGTTTCACATCATGCTAGTGGTAGCCAGTGCTGTACTTTGAATTTGCCTCTTTGATTTTGTAGTGCAACTCGCACTTTGCGATTGATTTTTCGGGTACTCTGTACACGCGACCAACGTCAATCAACTTAAACATTATGAATTGGCTTTTCGAGAGGTGACCAGATCTGGTGACCGCCGCCAATTCGATGGTCACCTATAGCTGGTATTCCCAAGTGTCTTCCACTGGCAATCGTTTTGCTGCTACAAATGAGGAGAGTTATATTGAATGGACTGATATCTCGTTGAAGGTAACACATCATGATGGTACCTCGGCTTCCAATCAGTTCCTTTGCGATTTCTGCCTAGCCAACACCGTTCGCCACCCCGCAAATTCTATTTCATGGAAATGTAGATTTATTTACCCCCTGGCGCGTAGTGTGTCTTCTTCGCCCTCATTGGGCCAAAACTCTGCTTCAAGCTCGATGACACGTGTCCATATTGCCTCTGCACGACCAAGTGCATCTGATGCGGGTCGCCCAGCTAAAGGCTGACCTTCCATGACAGGAGCAAAGTAGCCGTTCACAAGATCACCGATGCCCCGTACAAATTGTGCAAAGTCGGGGTTGGAACCAGACCAATTGAAGGAGAGGTCTCTGACTGCCTTGGCTGTCAAGTCGGCCTGCGATCCAGGCTCTGTGGTCGATTGTTTAGGTAAGGCGTGATAAACGGCGGACCATGCGTCCAAGTAAACCTGGGATCGGTTTTTGGGAAGCGAACGAGCGAATGCCACAGTGCTACAGACCTTTTCCATTGCCCATAAAAAGACAAGGCCTTCTTCGAGTGATGACAATGCGCCGACCTTCGCCATTTCGGCGGTGTAATCCCGAGTCGCTTTGCGTTCGCGCCAGTCGCCATGGGCGAGAGGGAGACTATAAGTGTGGGCGGTGGTGTCGAAGAAGGCCACTTCGCGCACGATGTTGGTGAGACACCCGACGAGGAGTGTGAGCGTGCGAGTTGAGAGATGGTCAGCTTTCGTGTCATCGAGGGGGATCTTTGTGATGAGTTGGGCGATGAAGCGAGGATAGGCTTGGGCGGCGTAGATGCGGTCCTGTGAAAGGTAGAGAGCAAGACGCTCGGTAGGAAGAGACAGGTTGCCAGCTGATTTAAGGAATGGGTGTGCAATAGCAGCGGTGTAGGGTGTTGGCGTTTCCAAAGCTGAAAGGTGGTCAGTGAGTGAGTTCATCGTCGTCTCGATCCAACTCGAGATAGGGGTTATTATGGCAATTTAAGTAAATACCACGTGACCGCTATGATCACGCGCCCGAGTCGCGTTCCCCTTGCCCCTTGACATGGACCAGCAAATCTGGCAGTGGACACTCACAAAGGGTGCCATTGCACCTTGCTTCGTGCGCGACGTCCTAGACTTGCGACAACCAGCAAATACAGGTAGTTCTTACTTGCGATGTTGTTGCAGCCCATTGACCGCACCCTATTAGACCACGACTTTTTCTGGCTTGGACACACCCCATGTCGGACAGTACTCCTCGTTGGCATGGTAGTTGCAGTTCAGAATTATGATAAGCGTGCCATCTACACCAGCAAGTTCCTTCTATGTCTATTTGTCGACATACTGACCGTAGCTCTAGTTGACGATGGAACAGCCGTCATCGATTGTATTCTTCGTCATCCGCAACCAAGCCTTCACACACGTCAACCTCATGGCTCTACTGGAGGTCAAACTGCAAATTCGAGAGCCCAACCCCCATCGTCAAAGAAACAGCGTGTCGGCAAGGCCAAGGTTCTCGAGCCAATGGAACCACCGCCGCCCATGACGGAACCCGGTTATCCTGTTCGCGTCATTGGTAGGGTAGTGCGACACTACCAGTCCAAGCAGATACACGCCGATTCAATCGGTGTGTCCCTATTACTCGTCTACACTTACGTTGCTCATTTACACGCACAGACCTGTGCCCTTCCTCACTTGACGAAATCACACACTTGGAGCATGTCATTGACCTGCACAAGACGAAGTACTCGCTTGCTATTCCTTTTGTTCCGCCCCCCAAACCCAGTTTGAACTCCCCTTTGGATACGCCAGTACCACAAGTCGATGGGGATCCAGATGCCAGCGTCTTCTCCAATACATCGCGCCCGTCACATCCTGGCTCCGGCACTGTTCCATACACTCTTCCTGCACCACCACGTATGCAAATGCCGCTGCAAGAT
Organism: Tylopilus cf. pernanus; assembly: GCA_038090575.1. Lineage (NCBI taxonomy): Eukaryota > Fungi > Basidiomycota > Agaricomycetes > Boletales > Boletaceae > Tylopilus > Tylopilus cf. pernanus. The sequence goes on along the minus strand of JBBPMZ010000534.1, from coordinate 3,327 downwards.
CGAAATCGACCTCCACCCTTACCGGCGTATGCCCATTTCTCCCATCACGGACATTCGCACGTCCCGTCCTCTCCTACTGCATCGTCTATCGTGTCTTCGACGCCTTCCAGCCCATGTAAACCATCCAGTCCTATCAAAGCACACGTTTTGGTGGTAAGTCAGAACAACTGGCTCGTCCAATTCATTGACGTTGCTTCAAATTCACCATAGTCACCACGCAAACCAAAATTACGGCACCCATCGCGTCTACACACGCGTGATCTCACATCGAACACGTTTCGCCTGTACCTCAAACATTACATGGACAACGCCCCTCCCCCATTTTCGGTTTCTGTCTCCAGGTCTTCTCCGTGCCGGAGCACGCGTACGGGAGCCACAACACCGACGAAACGTACACGACGATCGGATGACGAGGACAACGAGCCGACGCCCCGCCCTATCCGAGGTGACAGGAAGGACAATACTGGTGCCAATGAAGATGGCATACAGGACCACTCGGACGGACCAACGCTTGGTTTCACGCTCTCCCATCTTCGACGTGTACCCGAGTTGGCGTTACTCGCCTCACGCGTCGTCCGTGCCGAACAGCGGAAGCGCGAGAAGGCGGAACGGGACAAGGAGCGGGCAAACACGAGCACCCCATCATCAGCTTCAGTTTCTTCGAGATTAAACCGGCGTCATGGATCTGGATCCTCTGCGAACGGACACAGCGGTGGGACAGTAGCTGACCCATCGCGGAAAAAGATAAAACGACTGTTTTCGTGGGCGGTGGTCAAGTTGTACGAAGACGGGAGCATCTTCCTCTGGGATGGTGATGTGCGGCCGTTGCCCGTCCCCCCGCCGCCTGTTCCCGAAGGCTCTAACAGCCAGGAGCTGGCCGGGAGTCAGAATGGGCTCTGGAAGAGCGCAGATGACACGCGGAGTACCATGGACCATTCATATGCTTGCAATGATTCCATCCCATCCACGTTCTTGTCCGCTTCGATGCTGTACACGTCGTCTGCATCCGCGTCGCTCTATTCGCATTATCACGCACCACGACGACCCGAATGCAAAGGCACCGATCCTGATGCAGGGAGCAGCGCGGCAGATATGGATGCGGACACGGGGGATTTGTCAGATCCACCTTTGGACGAAGAAGCATATGTACCACTCACATCGCGACTATTGGCAAGATATGTCAAGGAGGCGATGGATAGGATGGGTCGTGTACATGAGCGTGCGGGTGGGGGTAGAAGGGCGCGGCTATCACCAGAAGAGATTTTGAGGAACATGCAGCGGGCGGATACACGGTGGGCGAGAGTTGGTGTATGGGCTGTGGAGGAGGCGTTGGCTACGTTGAATGCGGGTGCATGAATGAGGGCCAGTTTGCATCTTCCTGGTCATAAATCATGTCGTGCGAAGGAAATGATCTGTTCGCCCGCGTATATAATGTGCAATCTATTGGTATGATGTCGGTCTAATGTATTTCCATGGACTCTGGTTGTCGATTTCAACGGCTCCGAGTGCGAGCGTTCATTCCAATCCCATCCAAGTAATCGGAGGGATGTACGATAACAAGAAACTCGCCAACGCCCAGCCCACTTCCCCGGCCTCCCGATCATTCCCCTTCTTCCTTGCTCGCACGAGGACCAGACATTCCCTCCGGTGTTCCGAGTCCACCATAGGTGGGTTCACAAACGTTGTGATGGGGCCAAGCTCTTGCAACACGTCAAATGGGTCGCCAAACACAAGTCTGAAGAACGGGCGGCCACGATAGGAAAGGTCGACAGGAGGCGACCACGGGCGAGTTGCTCGAGTAAAGTATAAGGGTCGAGCTGTGGGATTGAATCTCAACTCTTCCGGTGGTGAATCTTCGTCCGGGGTCGACTGATCCAGGTGATCTTGACCTCGATCTCTGATTTCACTCTGAACTTTGGGTGGAGAAGACTTTCCTAGTCCTCTGGATCGCAACCTAAAGAAATTGTGACGCTCTGTTTCGTTCGCAGTATGATGTAGTTCAAAATCATCAGTTCTGCTGAGACATAAGGTTCGCTGTAATCTTACCTTCCCCGGGGGGCTCTACATAAATTCGCTGTTCCCGAACCATTCTTGTGGTCCAGGATCAGGTGGTTCGGTTTAAGCAAAGATACTGAGGTCCATTGTTAGTACAGGATCAATCGATCAAACTTTGGCCATGTTTACCATTTCCCTGACGGTTCAGGCCACACGCTGCCTGAACTTGAAACACTATATACGGAATGTACGGTTTCCTAAGACCTCGTTGTAAGTTTGGGTCCAATAGCGGACCGACTAATCTATCGTTTGAAGCATACAAAAGTGAACGAGAGAGGGACGAAACGAGACCTTGAAGCTTGAAATTCAACCGTTCCCAGGCATATCACAGGCACCAATACCTCCCTAGTTCTCCCAGATCTCCAATACTTGGACGCTGACTTCCTCCAAAGAAGTAAACTGCATTCCTGGAACGGCAATTTCCTTGTCGGGAGCCACTCTCCTGTGTCGCCCAACCGATTCTTCCACAAAGAGAAGTGCTCTAAATCCTTGTTCCAGGTATGCGATCAACTTGAGCGCTTGGGTGTGTTTGTCAGGCTGTCCACCACCTTGACGGATGTGAGCAAGGAGATCACTGATCCACGGATACACGAGCACTGCTCTTCCATGGAGTGGAGAAGACATGTTCGTAGTCTTGATCTCGACTTCCAAGTTACCAAGAACTGCTACCTTGGCAAGATAAGCGGTGTTTCCGTGTCCATGCCCGGAAGCATCAATAACCGTAGAAAATGTTATACAGGGGAGACTGAGACGACGGTCGGAGAATCGTAAATGTGAATTCCAAATGGACAAGTCGTTGTATAATTTGATCGCGTCCTGTTGCAATTCTTGCGGTGCTGCCCGCAAAGATGCAATGCGTTCGTGAATCTGCTCATCGGAAACGCAGGGCAGAATGTATGGTGTACGCTTGTACACAGAGAGGTCGGCGGGAAGAGAGCTATTGAACTTCGATGATTCCCCGTGCCAGTCGAGAACTGTGATCTCCTTCCGCCGGGACACAACCTCCTGTAGCAGGAGGCCAAGAGCGATTTCGGCATCCCGGGAGTACTCGGCATCCAAATCACTGTCGAAGATACCGATCAATGAGTATGCGATGTCCACTTTCACCGTTGCTTCTCGACTTGAAGCTAGGCGCAACCTTCAAGTTGTACGCACGGTGAGTGCTCTGGGAGTGAAGTGAACGATAGCATCTAAAGGGACGTCGATAGCTTTTGCTAGTGCTTCTACAATCTCAGGAGAGTTTTTGTGATTTGGGTGCGAGTCATTCTGGTA
>JBBPMZ010000533.1:0-12808 GCA_038090575.1 Tylopilus cf. pernanus | reverse complement strand
GCGAGACGCGGGTAGCGCGTTATTATTTGTTTTTGTTTTTGTGTAGGTAGTTCAAAACGGCAGGCGAATCCACAAGACGCTTCTCTACAACAGACATCATGTTGCCAGTAAGTCGACGCTCTCCTTGCCGAGCCTCTCTCACCGTTGTGCAGACTCGCCGTCTAACGCGCGCTGCGGTCTCGTCCCACAACGAGAACGCTACCTCCCGTCCCACCACCCGCTCAAAACCACCCTCCAAGGGTCCCCAGATGGCCACCACCCAGAACACCGCTCTCGCCCGTGCAACCGCCCCCACCGCCGCATCTAGGGCAAAGGCGAACGAGAATGATGTGGACGCCGCGACCCAGGGAAAGCGCAAGCGTGACGCTCTCGCTCAGGTCCCCAAGAACGCCAATAAACCCAAAACGGCTCTCGCACCAAAGGAGGTCAAGACAAAACCCAACGATCTCCCATCTGCAAAGTCAAAATTTGATGGCGTCGTCATCAAGACAAAACCTCCCCCTTCCACTGGTAATCGCCAACCGCTTTCTACCGTCGCCGCGACTCGCCGTGCCTCCAAGCCTCTCCCGTCACAACTGCAGGTCCGCCCCCTGGAGGATGTAAAAGAGGACACAGAGCCTGTCCCCGTCCACGTCGATGATGCCATGGCCGTCGATGGAGTACCACGTGTCCCGATCATAAACCCAAAAGGTGCTCACCGTCCCTCTAACCCGACTGCCTCTCGTATCATCAAGCAGGAAGTGCACCGAGCAGACCTCTCAAAGAGAACCACTTCCCACCTCAATGTCAAGGTTACTACCCGCGACGAAGAGGACAGCCGTGTCTTCAAGAAGCGGCGCACGTCGTCCGATATCCCCGACGACGCCAAGGAGCAGGAGGAACACGAGGCCCAGGTGGCTGCCTCTCTTGATGCCGGTATCGATAGTGAGCCAGAAGCGGACCCGAATGGTAACGAATGGGACGACCTCGATGCTGAAGACACCGATGACCCCTTGATGGTTAGCGAATACGTAAACGAGATTTTTGACTACATGAAGCAAGTCGAGGTATCGTCTTTTTCTTCTACGCACCTCGTTGTCGGCTGATCTCGGTTGACAGCTTGCCACACTTCCCAATCCGGACTACATGTCGAGTCAGAAGGAACTCGCGTGGTCAATGCGAGGCATTCTACTCGACTGGCTTGTTCAGGTTCATGCTCGCTTCCGTCTTCTTCCAGAAACGTTTTTCCTGTGCGTCAACATCATCGACCGCTTCCTCTCGGCACGCGTCGTTTCCCTCGCCAAGTTACAGTTGGTTGGCATTACCTGTCTCTTCATTGCATCCAAAGTAGAAGAGATTGTGGCACCTTCCGTATCGCACTTCCTCCATTGTGCTGACTCATCATATACCGAATCCGAGATCCTTCTCGCTGAGCGCTATGTGCTCAAGACGATTGACTGGAACTTGTCGTATCCGAACCCGATGCACTACCTCCGTCGTATTAGCAAGGCTGACGACTACGACGTCAAAGCGCGCACGATCGGTAAATATCTCTTGGAGGTCGGAACCTTGGAATGGCGACTATTGGCCACCCCACCATCTTTGATGGCAGCCGCATCACTCTGGTTAGCGCGATTGATCCTTGGGAACTACAAATGGGTACGTGTATTTCCCTTGGCCAACAGGCTTTACTTGATCATTTCTTGCCAAGACCGCGAATCTGGCCCACTTTTCTTCTTATGCTGAGAGCTCATTGCTACCCACCGCCAACTTGATGTTAAATTATGTGCTAAAACCCGTACGACACGAATCGTTCCATAGAAAGTACGCCGGAAAGCGCTTTTTGAAGGTAAGTTTGCCCAACGTCATGTCGTACTTGTCTCACTCTCGCGCAGGTAAGTATCTGGGTGCGGGAGTGGGCACTGGAGAGATGGGAGGAGAACACCCAGGTGTCCTTGAAGGACGATCTTGGCAAGTTGAAAGTACTCTGTCGGGCCGATTGTCAACGCTTGGACGCAGAACATGGCGACGAAGGCGTTGAGGGTGACTCGTAGCGGATCCCCAAATATCTCCGACGTGACAATCTAGAAGAAATCATTCTATCGCATTTCCACGGACACCCTACATTCACCACACATCCTATTATCATGACCACGCATCATCTGTTTATTGCGCAACAAGAATTTCCTCGTTTACGACTCTTATCCATCACTCGTTATGTCTCACTGGCTTACGCCTACATCACCCAACCTTATCTCTCGCTCCCGTCGTTTCGTCGGCCACCTTAGTCCATGATACTCCCGACTTCGTAGTGCAACATCGCTCTCATGTGGACTCCTTTTGTTCTGCTGCTCTCGATCTTTGCGTACCTTGTTCCGTCGCTATTGATCTCCATCCAGCGCTTGTGTTGTGCATTGTGGTCGCTCTTTGTTGTGCTGTTCTTAGTTGGACACGATCCGATATCCGCGATACCTAACCTTCCTCAGTTGTCTGTATCCATTTCTTGCCTTCGTGGCCCTTCTTGTATATCCTGGCCCATACCTCCACCTTTTGACACCATTCATTTTGGCGGGCTCATTATGGATTTCTTTACTTGTTGTGAGATTGTTTGACCAAGTGTAACTTTACGAAAACTGAATAATCATCTATGTGCAATTTTTATACGCTGTGCCAGCGCAAGGTCCCTTTGCAGGTTTCAAGGTATGACTTATGATTGGTATGACAAACATCTTGGCTGATTCTAGAAGGCAACACAAACACATGAAAGACTCGGAGTCTACGCCTAACTACTGGTTTGTCAGACGATGAGTATTTCAAAGGCTTTGCGAGGAATGTTAATAGTAATTTGTGCAAAAGTATGTCGATACCTGAGCCAGACAACGAATACGTACAAACTCGAGCCAAATGCCACCGGGCCACGAAGTATTCCAAGATGCGGAACCAGACGATGCGGGGGACCTTGACTGCGCCAGGAACATGACACAGAAAACCAAATCATGATTCCAAAAGAAGGGTGTTGCTGGAATTGTGATGCGGCCCCATGACCTCAAGACTCGGAAGTGTGGTCGGGAGGGTGGCCAGGCAGAGCGCGAAGCTGGGATAGTTGGAGAGCTGAAGATAGCGGGAGGTTCTTAGTACAGTCAACTGTGCGGTGAACATTGAAGGTAGAAGAAGGCTGGGCACAATGGTGGGGGGGTGAGCCTGAGGATGGGACACGATCGTCAACTCTGGACGATGTTACTCAGAAAGCATCATGATGAAACAAATCAAGTGATGAGCAGGGTAGCGGAACAAGAGGGAAAAATACCCACGCAATTTTCAAAGCTGAATATTTGACGTTCAGGTTGAAGTGGATGATTGCAACCCCCGCCGGGCTGGCAGAGAGTTGGCAGGTGTAAAAGCGCCAGTGCGGTAATACCAGTGCGGACGATGATTGCGAAAGGCCTGGTAGTTGCTCAAGGGCCCAGGAACCACGATGGGCTGGTCTCTAGTGAGGTCGATGCTGTCTACGGAGCTGGAGAGGCCTGAAATGAACGAGGGTATGAACGCTGCAACGAGGCGGCGAGAACTCGAGTCAAGACCATGAGATTCACTCAGCGACTTGACACACCCACCTTCACGATGCGTATGTGTGGCTTTGCTTGTTCCGACCACGGACAGAATTCTCCTCCTCATCGTCCTGATTGGAAATGTACTACATACCGCATGAAGTACTGGCAAGTCATCAGGGTCAGGGGGCGGCGATCGGGCGACCTAATGAGATTTGACAAAGAAGCGGGTGCAGGTCGGATGGTGGTCATTTCACTAAGCAACGAACCTGGGCCCAAGATCAAGCGGAAAAATACTGTATCTTTAGTCACGTTCCTTCCAGAGGAGAAAACACATTTTGAGTGTCCACGAGGCGGCCGCATCAGTAATTTTACATCTTGCTTATTTCGGCTTGGGAACTGCTTATGCAATCTTTCCACGGCTAGGCAATCTTGAGCTACATCATTAGTACGGTTAGTCAGGTTAGATGAATAGAAAATGGCGGGATCATCTTTCCCGTCTTCTGGAGCTTATGGCAAGCATGATAAGTTGTGCTCGACACAGTAAGCCAACATAGAACGTGCAGACACATAGTTATACAAAGCTCAACTACGTCAAGTACAATTAGTTGCGCTCAGCACAGTAAGACGCAATGGTACTTCTAGGTACATACTAGCCTAGTAGTCACGGTACTCGACCGAGACAAAAAGTTCATGTTCGACTCGATTAAGAAAACAACGCAACGCAAAGTTCAATTAGTAAGAAAAGTAGCTAGTTACATGAATACGGTTAGTAACTGATGGCCTGATCAATGCAAGAATCAGCATGAGAAGGGCGAGGAACGAGGGGGGATGGGGGAACAAGATTGAACTTGAACATGCTGTGACGGCGAACGATATCCAGAGTGATCGATGGCCCTCACCCTTGGGGATGAGCAGCTGGCCCACTAGTGGCACTTTGGCCAAGGCTTCCACCATGCTGTGGTCCGTCTTCTTGTGTGATCTGCGAGTCTGGTCATCTGCAGTATGATTAGGGCCATCAGGTTTGTTCTGTAGAAACCGAGCATACTTGTTAAAATAGGGCACCGAAGGGACAAGACGAGAGATACCAAATGTTTGACATTCATCAATATGATTTGAAAATGCGCTTCTGGATAAGGCTTTGGAGGCGTCTGTTGGTGGAGTTAAAGTAGAATTGGTCAATATAATTTGAGTTACTTGTTATGTTTTGGCGGCCAGGCATATTGGAAAAGTTAATAAATGAGCCAAAGTCGTCACGATAGAAGCGCTGGTTGACATGCTCGTTGGGTAGGCGAGAAGAGAGTAGAGCACCTTCACCAGGTCATCACGATTGTCCGATGTATCTTCTGGAGTCGAGGAACATGGTGCGGAGAGCTCTCGAGTGCGGCAGGCTACATACCCATGTTGCAAACGTAGCATTGTCAATAGTAATTCGAACTTACTAAGATACAGAATGGCCGGGATGAGCTAACATTTGGGTAACATGTTGCTTGGACGACCCAATGGACTTGAGCACCAGCTTGAGCTGTGCAGGCCATTGGCATTGTTGTCATGGACGCCGTTGGAATGAGCACCAGTACCAGCACATCGACCAAGGTACTACCGGTGCTGAATCTTCAAGTTGTCAGTGAGGTGGAGACGTTAACATTCTTCTGGCGATGCACCGATCATCAAACAATAGGAGTCAATGTGTAGAAATCAGGTTTACCTAACAAAACAACTCACGTAGTTGTGCTCGAGATAGTAGTCAAGCGACTTGATGCCACACAGGCGACCCTTTCGGTGAACTGAAGCTCGATATATTTTTCCAAAGTGAGAGGCATTTGGATAAAGGGTACGCAGCTGAAGGGCTCGATGGCGAGATCTTGATCGGAAGTCTGGTCTATCTTAAGAGGCCAGCAAACATGATGGTTGGGATACGGCCGAGAGCGTCCAACCTTAAGGAGTGTCTTCATGGCGCGCTGGCGATATTCCAACTTTCTGCTACCTGTTTCACCACTCAAACGTGACGACGTTGTTAAGTTCGAATTGCGTTATAAATATTAGTCATACCAAGCAATAACAGACCAATCCTGCGTGGCGCAGCGCATATTATAGTAGGCATTGTTTGCCAGCTGAAGGGCGCGAGGAAGTAGTGAGGGGTCTTGTTTCAGACGTGTCCTGACACACTGGTGTACTCTTGAAAAACGAAAATGGTCAGAAGGCGACAATACAAATAATTGTCAAAAGAGGTGGTCTGTATTGGAGGATACATGCCTGTGGGTTGATAATGATGATCTTGATGGAGGCACGATTGCGCAGAACATTGCGAGGAAATGGGCTGTGTTGATGGTGTCTGATCTTGCCTTTTCGGCCCTGTCCTGGGAAGAGATACAGTCGCCTATAACGAAAGGGAGCGGGTGGGGAGCGGGTATAGAGCCAAAGTCGAAAAGGATGTCGTGCTTGCGGTATCGTGTGCAACGGTGGGGGGATAGTGAGTCCGAGGACAATGGTAAGAAGGCGACAATACAAATACTCGTCAAAAGAGTGTTGAGGGAAGGGAAATGGGGCTGGGTCTTTGAGGTATTCATACTAGTGCACCAGTGAATGACATCTAAGTCGATGAATCCGGAAAGGCCGAGTGATGCTGGTATTTGGTGATATTTCAGAACTCTGTGTTATACCATGAACAAAAACGATAGAAACAAACCACAAACTAGATCTTGGAGGCGTTCAGTGGAGGGTGGTGTTGAAGTAGGAAGACACCCGTGGGAATGTTAAGTGATTATGCATTGCCGGTATACGCCAGTAGGAGAACAAGAAGGTACATCTGAGATATATAGCTACAAAGCTAAGAAACCAACTCAAACTTGAAAGCGTGATGATCAGAAAAATGATTAACATAAAAGCCGCGATAGATATCTAATGAGTTGTCGAATGTAGCATGCTCGGGAACAAACTCACTGCCAAAGATAGGCAGGAGGTGGACGTTTCGGACGATGCTCTCGACAGAGATAACGGCAAGGTGTTCAAGTTTGCTGCCATCTTGAACTTGAAGGATGGATGGTGTGACCATCCACATCCCGGTTATCTCGTCTGGCTCGTCAGCGATCCGGTCATACCACTGAATGAGAGCACAAGAATAAGTTTGATGATTATTATAAATGAAAGAAAAAAAACAAAGCACACGTGCAACTTCCATGCTCAGCATTCCCTCCATTGTAGCGTCGGTGCTGACAAGAACGCAGTCGTATCTTGCAGCTCCACCGTGCCAGGAAGGGTTTGCCCTAATCGATTCTCGCCGCAAGCCATTGATTCCACAGGGGTCGCTTGGCGCCACGAAAGTCGCAGATGCGGAGTGAAAAACCTTGACCTTGATGGGATTGAGTAACTGAGGAGCCCTGTTGGGTGATGTGAGAACGCCAGCAAATGCTTCGAGCCCGGGCTGTTCGGACAGGAATTCCCTGATAAGGATAGGCAGATTAGGGAGCCCGAGTTCAATGGTGAGCGCTAAGATAGTCTTTGCACGTTGGCGAGCTCATGGATTATGCATGAGCTGAACGTTTAAGATCTAGAGCATATATTAGACTTACCTGGTGTTCGAGCCAGTTTTACATCGGAGTGTGCGAGTCCAAGCGACTCATCCACTGCACCTGATGCTTCGTTTTCATGGACGTCACTGGGCACTATCGACTGGGGAGGTTGAGGAGCTAATGTTGAAGCCGATAGTGGTGTACAATATTGAATCAGTTGATACACGATAGAAAAAAAGAATGATGAGCATACCTTCTTGCGCTCCAGAAGGTGTGGTGTGTTCCAACATCCCACGAGCCTCGAAGTCAGCGCGGGCGGCAGCAAGCTGGGAGAGCCATTGATTTATCCGTAGAATTTGCCCGAGTGCATTGTTTTTACTGGAACGACACCATGGTTTTTTCACGGCAGAGATGTGTTTCGATTCGGTTATCGACGTTGATAACCCATTCGGTGCGCCAAAGAGTCGGATCATTGATTCATAGTGTATGAGAGAGTGCTGACGAGGGAGAGAAAACCCATTTGGTCGAACTCCAACCCGACGGAATATTTCACAGTGTCGGTGAAAGTGGGCGAGAGCACTCCTGAGCCTTCTCAAGGACGCTTCAGTGATCACATTGCGTCGTACAATGTAGCAAAATTCTAAAAAGGCTCGAATGGTCCACACGATGTCATGTGGAACATGCCCTTCAATGGCCGGCAGATAGACCTAATTAGCCACATGAAATGAGTCGGAAGAACAGTGACTCGGAAAGAATAAAGCTCACTTTCATTAACGCTTTCGAATCATTTCCTGTCCACTGTGAAAATCCCCGGCCGTCTGGGAACCTCCTGAGGCTGGGAAAGGGTGGCGTGACGGCAATACTGTGATAAGGTGAGTAACAACGTCTAAGTCTGATCTGGATGAAATCTTACCGGCGATCAATGTCAGCTAATCGCTCCTTTGTGCCAGCCTTACCGTACGTAATCTCTAAATATTTCTCGACCCAGTTGACCAAGTGGTCTTTGAACGTACCCTTCACCAGTTGATGAAGGATATCCGGCGCAATGAGCTGACAAATGTCAGCTCTCGGAAACGAGTATGTAAATGGCTGAAATCAATGTTAGCAATATAAACAGTATAAAAACATTGCACTTACCAGAACGTTAACATCAATTCCCCAATCTTCCCAAGCGATAGTGGGGATCGCGACCTCCTCAGCAATCGCTTTCATCAGCTCCATTGTTCGTGGTGCACTCGGTGCATCAAGGTCATGTGGGAATGCAATACATCTATCATAGCCAATAAAGAGTCTGAATTAGTAGCGCCCTGAAATTGAGCACCAAATGTAAACTTACCGTCCACACCAGTTCTGGACTACACCAGAGATGAGTACTTGTTCCGGATAATTGGCGATATATGGGCCAATTCCAAAGACAATACGGCGATAACGACCGTCGGCACAACGTAGTAATTCAGGCACTTCCATCCCAGGCTTGAGTGATGCAAGAATTCGTGTCATCACCGCGTGAAACAGTTTCTTCTTGAACAAACGAAACGCGGGACTGTCCGCATACTTTTTTGCTGCTATACGAGAGATAATGCTAATGTGAGCTCGAGTCATCAAGCCAAAATAACACTTGCTTTTTGGAATTGCCAGGAATGCCAATAATTCCACCGCGTTCCCATGGGCACGGCGAGTAGCATTGTGGATGTTCCCAACCGATAGATAAACTGGCCAATAATCTTGCTGACCAGTACCTACCGAGACCGTTGTCTTGTTGCTACCTAGTATAATCGGGACGAAGGTCACCCCCATGCGTCTGCTCATCCTGCGCGATACTGTCCTGAGTGAAACAAAGCAATAGATCAGTGCAAAACCCACAACTTCTCGAAAGAGAAGACGAACTGCTTGCCTCCATGCCCAGTCTCCTGACATAAAATTCTCAAAGCATCGAGTTTCGTCGGCAGAAACAAAATCGTGATAAGGAACATAGTCCATGCGACCATCAAAGTCCTTGTTTGATAAGATATCTTGTACAAGACGATGAGGGGAACGAAAGAAAAATTCGTAAGACTTTGTCATCCACGACGGCGTTGTTCCAGTGGGGCGCTTGCCATTGTATCGCAATTTGAAACTACTCCATGGAATATCACCGACTGGAGTCACGTCGATCGTGGCATGAAGGTCCTTGTGGTTTGCAAAGGGTGGTCGAACTCCAGTCCCACTGAGAGAGCGATCCCAGAGATTACACAACTCATCAGTGTTGTGCACACATCAGCAAACACACCCTCCTCTGTCCAGACTACATCAGCAGACCAGCCCCCCTCTGTCCAGTATTGTCCAATGCTGGCCAGGCTGACAGCTTGTCCAGTAGCCCTAGTAAGGTTCCCAACTGGCAAGCTATGTCCAGCCTGCTCCAGGCTATACCCATCCTGTTCCATTTTGTACCAGTCTGGAAGTGTACAGCATTTATACTAATATTTTGATCATGAGATCTTATCACAGCAAGCCACAGCTCAAGACAGAACAGACAGTGCATGACATGATATTCCAGGTACATGACACAAAAGGCAAATGTGAGATTTAAGATCTCAGGGACAGATAACATGGGGTAACACTAATCTAGATCAACTTCAAACCCAGTAGTCGTAACAATCGCACTACCGCCGTTCCTGAAACGTTGTTAGCACAAGTCAACAGGTAATCATCTACGTACCTTCCAGTTCTCGCCCACTGAACACGCAATGCCTTCGTCTTCTCGCGGTGAATAGGATTCGTGTCACACTTCTGCATGAGGCAAAGAATGTCGGTGTAGACATCAGCATAGACGTCGCATTTGAACGCGACCTCTTTTCCTTCAATAGCAACCTCATCGAGTGCAAGTTTGATCTGAGATTCAGTTGGTTAGCGCAATCAACAAATAGGTCAGAAATATGTTACGGTGGTTGCTGCAAGTGCAACAGTAGCACGAGGCACTTCATCTCCAAAGACTTCGGGGAATAAGCTTCCCATAGAGTTCGAGCCGGTATAGAAAAAGTCGATGATAAGTCCTGAAAGCGCAGGATGCGCAAAGTTATTTGTATGACCCTATTTGAACAAGGACATCAGTCTTGAGTCACTGGGCATCTATTACTGACCTCCTCGTCCACCCCATGCTTGAGAAACGCCCCTCGATCTAAAAGTTGCTTCGCAATTTCGGCATTGATGGAACGGTGATTGTCGCAGTCCCATTCGTAACGCTCACGAATGAAAACACGTGCCTTTTTCTTGAGAGACGAACGCCAGCTGCTAATATCCTCCCAAAGCTGAGATGATGTCAGGGATTGCCGTGACAGTCTCGCATTTTGAATACTTACAAGCTTAATAATACCGTCTTGATGTTGTGGCCACCAGCCTTGTAGAGGTATATAGTCAGTCTCGATAGAGATGTCAGAAGATGTACTCACCATCTGGTACAACTAACCCTCGGCTGCGACGCTCAGTTATCGCCTCATTCACGTATTCGCTGGCCTTGATGTTGAATTGCGCACGGAATGGGAATGAGTTGATGGACCCCAAGTCGCAGTGGGAGATTTGCTTGGCGCGCTCAAGAATGTCGCGAAAGGCAGGGGGATAAAAGCCTAGCTGGGACGGATCTCCACCCTCCGATTGGTGACCAGATGTGGATTTTGGGACACGGGATTTGGTGTTCGTGCAGAATGAGAGGGGAGTCTGGTCGGCAAGGGCCTCGACTCCCGGCGCCATGGAATGGGAGCGGTGAGGGCTACTAGTACCGTGGTGGACATTTGACACCTGGCGGTCTCGGATGGCCATGAGTTGCGCGTTGTTGGGAAGGCGAGGTGGATGGTTGCGTTGTCGGTGCCGGGTGATGACATCCTCCACATCCCCTGCTATTGGATGAGCGAGGTACCACGATCAACCTACTACCTACCTCGTGCATCACTCGCAATGGCTATCCCATCGATTCCGGAGGAAGCGCAGTTGACTGACATCTGTTGATCGTGTTGACGACCGGGTTGAACAATATTATCCTCATCTCCTGTGACCTTGTCAGTACAGTATCGAGACTAACTACTCACTTACCTAGAGCACGAACGTCCTGCGAGATGGGTGCCTCTATCTCATCTTCGAATGCTTGTGTGCCGTGAGCAAAGTATGACGCGTGGTTGTGTTGGTGGCTCGAGTGCTGAACGACGTCGTCCCCTGCAATGGGATTAGCAGATTATCGAGAGAAAACGTCGACTCACTTTGTCCGCGAAGCTCTCCCGGAATGGTCGTCTCTAATTCATCTGTTATAGAGCACGCGAGATCGTGTGCCGATGCGTGAGTTGTTGTGCCAAAACCTTCACAATGCCGTAGTCAGCAGAAGAACACAGCACGACATTACACTTACCACTCGTACTCGCTGGAATACCTGGCGTAAACACTAAGTGAACCCTCGCAAAAAAGGACAACTTACGTTTACCTCGAATGATAGACTCTGCGAAATGTTCGTCCTTGTCTGAAGAGACCTCGTCGATAACGGGTGACCCAACACGGTAAGAATCATTACTTCCCCTACCTCCAGTATCGGTGCGTGACATCACAACGGAAGACAAGTGAGTTCGGTTCGATCCAGCAGGGCGTTGGGACTCAGGTGGTACACGTTCATTCAATTCCCGGTCTTGATCAGGATCGCTGGGTCCAGGAGTGACTGGACTCGGAGGTCTTCGAGATAGACCAGGGAGTGGACATGCGCGAGATGCCGGGAGCTGATTCTTGGCGATCGCGAGGGAAAGGAGCTGTGAACTGCATCGTTTAGGCTGCGAAAGGTTAAAGTCCAAGATTGTATTCTTGCGTGTTGTTTCACTTTCGAAGCTCGATCCGCATTCGGATGGAACACGGGAGGTTGGCGCAGTGGATTGAGTGCCAGCACGAGATGCAACTGAAGACGACAAAGAACTGTGAGAAGAGGGTCGAGAAGAAGGGTGAAGGATTCAAGTTCCTGGGGGGCTATAACAATTTTGTGAATGAATGGTGGGATTGTGACGAGTAGACTCACCACAGGACAGCATCCTCCTGCCAGTGATGCGACCCGTTGGACCTCATACTGCCATTTGATGACGTGATTCCCTGGGAGGGTACCTTGAACCCGAATTGACCAGTTCGCGACATGACCAAAGTGGGCTGGACCGGTTGACTGGAGGATTCCATCCAAGAAGGGATCCGACTCTGATCATCGTTAGCTGCATCCGAGTGAGAGGGCACCATGGCATTGATTTCCTGCCCTTTCGTTGCTATTTCGAGGTTCCGAGCAGACTGACGGGAGAGCTTCGTAGACTGCAGTTGTTCGAGCCGACGAAGGTGCTTAATCGATCCTCCACTACCTCTTCCAGCCCACGAGGAACGTCTCGGTTGGGGCTCGGCAGTGTTGTCTACGATGTTCAGTAAGTGCTAGTAAGAAATTGAAAAATGACATCTGAGCTTACCAGCACGAGGTTCATCGTTGAAGAGTTCTTCAGGTCTAAGTCATTTGGTGGGGAACACTTCATCGGTAGCCTAGGTGTTGAAACTATAAGTATTCTACTTCAGACTTCATCTTTCAGACTTATAGTTCGTTGCTTAAATAAGCATATCATATGATCACATATCATATGACTTATATCATGTGACATTATTCATTCTTCGTCACCATGGTAACATCTAGAACATTCTAGATTCTTTCCTTATCTCTATTTCAAATTCAACATTTGATATACAGTCTAGACCATGACATCATAGATAACTGGATCATATCCTATTGGATGA
>JBBPMZ010000532.1:0-12810 GCA_038090575.1 Tylopilus cf. pernanus | reverse complement strand
GAGTCCCGTTTAACGGTGTGGTTGCGCTGGCGTTCTGACTGGTATCTAATCTAGGAAGCGTCTGTTTGGGGACGTTTAATGGCTAACAGGGTGCTTTGTGTAACAGTACTTGCTTATACTGCAACATTGGTTTTATTTCAGGATGACCGACGCTGGGTGATCATTATTTGATCGCTGCGCCTCACACTGTGATGTCAAGCCACTCATTCAAGTTTGCTCACCGGAATGAGATGGTAGAAGTCAAGGACCCTCCTGATGAAGACTATTATCTTAAGCGCCAATCATCATAATCTCCCACATTCCTGGCTCAGAATGGCGCAAGAGGTACCGACCTGGATTTGGAAGATTGAAATAGTGCTGGAACATCGCGCAAATGTATATACTTGCGCTCCGACTCAGCTTGACCAATTTCCAGATATGTTTACAGGTGCGAGCCAGTAGAAATACATGTAAGACCATATTCTTCCACTTTGCGCTAATTTTGCTATGAATAACACCTTCACAAATCCAGACTATGCAGTCGATAGACTGTTGCTCGGAGGAGAAATGACACCAAGTTCTTTACAATTTGCCCACATTTCCTACTCAAGCCAACCCTAACCAGTTCCATCGTCGACCCCGACATAAGCTTGGGGGAGGGCGTGAATTTGAATCACACTGGCGAGTTCACATAAGTCATTCGAAATGTGACCAATACATCCCGCGCTGCTTTCGGTGTTCCACACGAGGGTGAGTCCGTATGATCAGATCACCCCGCTCCTTGGTCTCTTAACAAGTTTCCGTGCATGAACAGCCCTATTTTTACAAGGCAAGACGGACGTTGATGCTGTTCGGTATGTCAACGCCGCGAATGTGATCATGAATAGACCGGTACCTCATTTGTCTCTATACTGTAGTCCTTCGAAATCAAGTGACCGGAAACCTGTTCTTCCGGGGCCCCATGCATCACAAGATACCACTGAACCACCTCGATGCTGTTTGGTCCGGTCACACCTCTCCTGCACTCTATCATGTACGTGTTCTGCACACTAACGTAGGAATGAATGGCTTTCTTCATTGCTCCTTTCCTCTAGTGTCATCCCGGGGGTGACTCACTCTGAAATATAGTGATTCATGCGAGAAGTCGACGTTGAAACCTTGACCTCGAAAGTCGTCCACCGTTACTTATGTCTTTCACGTACTATTCAAGGAACTCCGCCGCTTCCTCTGGTCACCGTGTCAGCGATAGAAATAACCCCTGACGGTCAGAAACTCCCGACACGCAAGAGTATAAAGACGATGCTGCAAAAACCGTCCTCCCCACCTCAGCTTCGCTTCTCTTCCCTTGCCCAGTCATTCAACTAACCATCTCCCAAATCCCATGATGAAGTTCATCTCTACACTCGCCGTCCTCTCCGCCATTGTCTTGCCATGCCTTGCACAGAGCGGAGATGTCAAGGTCACGTACGTCGGCGTGTACGACGACCCCAGCTGGCCAACGGACAGCACTGCCTGTTCCAACGGTGTCAACGGGCTCGCCAGCAAATGGCCCACCTTGGGAGACATCCCTGGGTGGCCCTCGGTGGCAGGTATCCCAGGACTCACCTGGAACTCCACCTTGTGTGGCACCTGTTGGCAGCTCTCGTACGTTAATAGCAAGAACGTGCCGCAGGTCACGCCGGTCATAGCGATCGACGCAGCGTATTCCACCTTCAACGTCGCAGAGGATGTGTTCAATATGTGGGCAGGGGATAGTACGGGCGCCGGTTCCATTGAAGCTACGGCCGTCCAAATCACATGCCCATTCTACTGAAGCAAAGGTATGGGTATGGAATTCTGTAGGGAGGTTGAGAATAGCACTGCTTACAATTTGCCCAATTGCAGTAGACCATATGAATCTGTCATGTTCAGGAATTTGAACACTGACGGAGCTTCTCTTTGGACATGGAAACTAGTAATATCAACTTTTGAAGGATACATCTTGTTAGATCTTGTACCAGTGTTCAGCGATACTTTTTTGTCCTATGGGCAGATGACCTGTGTTGAGATATATATCTTTTAATACGACGTTGCGGATGGCTGAAATTTGGAGACGACCACCAGGCTTGTTTCTATGACAGCCATTGGGCGCCAATGGAACGTTATTGTATTTCACTACCTCGGCTATTCAAGCGCGAATGAGCGAGCCCCGACGACGAATCTGCCGGTTCAAGTTTGCTGGCTGGCAAGCCAGAGTCCCGGATGTTAGTTGTCAGCCTAAGCTTCTTTGCTTCCACTGCCCATCGTTATGTTGAAAACCAATTCTATTCCAAAAGGAGTTTCACTAAATCACATTGTTCTGTGGTGTTTTGGACTGATTGTGTCGGGGTGATACGTATGAGTGATACATGATTGGCATGATAAATGCGATGGTATCCTCAACTGTGTGCCCAGAGATATGCCTGCTATAAAATTTTCAATTCTCAAACACCTCCTTTGTGCTTCTCCCAAGACTTGAGAAGGATATCATATTTGTCCGGGGGAGTCCACGAAGCCTGGAAAGTAAACGATTGACGTGAATGAATCATAGCGTGTGCTATGAACTTACTCGGTATCCGTGTGATTCTAGCACGTCCCAGTCAACGTTGAACAACCACGGATGTTCCTTCACTGGTATGATGCACCCAAGTCGTTCGTTCGGGTCCATCTGAAGAAGCTCCGACACAAACGACTCGACCACCTTGCCAACGTACATGTTCGATGGCCAATCATACTGCCCTTTGCGGATGCACTCCTCTGTTCCCTCTACACTTTCCTTTACATAGAAGGGCTAGGACAGTGGACGTCAGAAAACGATATCAACGTGTTTGGGAGAACGCTCACGAGGTGCAGCGTGAGCATTTCATACAAGATAACCCCGCTCGCCCACCAGTCAACAGCATAACCATAGGACTGCTCTTCGTCGAATTTCTCGGGAGCCATGTAAGG
The DNA here is from genome assembly GCA_038090575.1 of Tylopilus cf. pernanus. Lineage (NCBI taxonomy): Eukaryota > Fungi > Basidiomycota > Agaricomycetes > Boletales > Boletaceae > Tylopilus > Tylopilus cf. pernanus. The sequence goes on along the minus strand of JBBPMZ010000532.1, from coordinate 9,864 downwards.
AGTTGTCCCAGACTTGTAAGCGGACCAGTAGTCCTCCACAGCTACTGCGCCTCCGAAATCAACCAAACAGAGATATCCATCTGGCTTCACGAGGATGTTCTCTGGCTTGAGGTCATGATGGACGATGTAGTGATCGTGTAGGAACTCCAGAGCGCAAGCGATATTGCAGTAATAGAACCGTGCTGTCACAGCATCAAGTGGCCCCGAGTTCTGGTACATGCGTTGTACTAACGTTATCGGCATATATTCGAGCAAGAGGTGGAGGTCGTCATCGTCCTGGAACACATCGACAGCAGAACAAATCCAGGTGCTCCATGGAAGGTCATGTAGCGCTTTTCTTTCCTTGTTGGCTGAGGCGAGCCCCACTGGGTCCTACGTTGAAGTACATATCAGACGACTCGTGTCTCAGATCTCAGCGACGGATCATACGCACTTCTGCTAATTTCTCCTTGCTGTAAATCTTGATGGCGAACACCGAACCCTTGCCATTGTTATGGACCCGTACACTCAGGACCCTCGCGAAATTGCCTTCGCCTACAAAGACAGTAAGTAGAGTGTCATCCCAGATGCCACACACTCTCGTACCTAGTTTTTGGAGACCATTGATGTTGTCGAATTCGATGTGTGGAACGGGTCGTGTCGGCGATAACGCGCGACGGGTGGGCAGGCGTAGCTAGAATGATGAACTGTGAGGTGGCCCAATACGAGAAAACGCAAGTTTACCTTGGACCGGGCAGCGGATGGCTGGGTGGCTTCACCATCCCGGCCGTTGGCAGTTAGATCTCTTTTAGCGCGGCGAAGCTCGGCGGCTTTTCGTAGCGCGCGGAGTTTCATCGCAGGGGTTGGCTTGGCTTTTCTAACTCGTCCAAAGTTGCACTTGGAAAGGTCTTTCTTTCCAGCACTCCCCGAGCCAGCGGGTCTTGGATCCGAGTTGGTGGTCGGCATAATGGTTGTGTGGGGGCAGTTGGTGGGTATTAGCGAGAGGCCCGTAAAATGATGGGGGGACCTTGCACATCCCACCCCGTTTTATGGGCCTCCTCTGTCTGTCATTTACCGCTATTGTTGACGGGTTTGGACCTTCGCCTTGATGATGGACCTGAATTTGTAGAGTGTTACACAGTGGACCATCGTGACTTCTATAGCTCACCGTGACCGATCGATCGCTGTGTCTTGTCCATCCCCTCAAGTGCACCCTGGCTACATAGTGAGTCGTGTTATTGACACCGGCGCGTTACTAGTCACTCATGGACCACCAAAGTTATCCATAAAGCTACGCGTGTCTTTCGGAAGGTGGGTCGACCAATATGTCCTCTTCTGCTTAATTATATCCGAATGCCATCCATTGATAGAATACAATACAGTCAATCCGGAAGAAAGCCTCGCTTCAGGTGTCACGTCTTAAGACTGCGAATATGCGGTGAGATTTTCCTGGGTCAAACAGAGATTCTGACACGTAGTTCCATGCGATGCCACGTCCGAGTCGATCCAGTTGCTATCGGCAACAAACTGGAATATGTGATGAGCGCGAGAAACCACGACCTGACTACATCGAAAGTGATCCTTCTAACCAAGCACGGCATATCCAGTGGCGCACAAATCACGGTCTAGTCTGGGAAATCCTCGTCCGGGTGACTCGGCTTGAACCTTGCAGGATGTATGCTAGCAGATTCCGATGGGTTTCAGGACGAAAGCTCGGACCACAAGGCAGCGCTTCATACGGGACTGGGAGCCGGTTGACCAATCGTGCCACTTTCCCCCCTCTCTGATGGGCTAATTAGCACGAGAGGAGAGCGCAAGGCCCTCAACCAGCTTACGAACATAATGAACGATGCGATGACAGCTGGAATTTGACAGGAATACTATGGGTTTAGACTCGAGGCACGGATGAGCCCCAAATATTTGGACGTAGTGTACCGTAGGATCTCCACTACGCACAGATGTTTGGGACTCATTCATTCGTTTTCTCATCTTGTTTTGGGCTGCTGTATGAAAAGTCACTAGGGTCAGTGCTTAGAAACCTGCTGAACACGGAGATACTTGCCTTGGTTTGCCTCCTGCGGCGAAAAATCGGGGACAATAGGGACCTTCAAAGTAGAAAACGGGGGCGTTTTGGGGCCGTTTTGAGTGTCGTTTTGAGGCTCGTTTTGGACCACAAGAGTTCAAAACCGTGGCGTCGTTTTGAGACCTGATTTTGCCCCCGTTTTCGGCAACATTCGGCAGCACATATCTGAGTTTGAATTGATAATGGTGCTCTAAGCCTTTTTGGAACAGGGAGATACTTATTTCGTGAATAACCGCTTTTAGTCCCTTGGTACATACATTGAGATTTATTGGAGTTATTTTGTGGTTTGAGAGATTGCAAAATAGACTAAACACAATTTTTGCTCAGCACAGATAATACTGTATATATATATCCAGGGGGTCGGTAACTACAATGGTTGAGTAGTGTAGCGGTCTTTATGGACTACTTGATGTGGCTGAACTACGTAGATCGAACCCCGCTTATGTAGACTTTTTGTTGCGTTTTTTTATTGGCTAGCCTGGCTCACAGTGTGGGAACTGCCGCGACGATTTATTTATTTACATAACAATATATGTTAATATCAGTAGCTCAAAAAATAGTTTACATTTACAGGCGCGACTCCATATGCTCATCACACGACCAAATTATACAGACGTTACAGGAAGTGCGGGTTATCTGAGCCTGCACTTCCTAAAAAGTAGTGTAGGTTTCGAGACTAGTACTAGTTGTTATAATTGATGGTTGTAATCAAATCTAAACTCCGACTGTGCTCCGACTCATAGTAGGCCGAAATCAAAATCTAGAACTACCCAAAACGGCTCCAAAACCGGGTATGTCAAAGTACAGAACGGTTTTGGCCCAGCCAAAACGAGTTTCAAATCCATTGTCAAAACGGCCTCAAAACGGGGGCCGTTTTCTACTTTGAAGGTCCCTAATACACCAGGTCGTCCTCGAAGACCCCGTTCCGGTGATCCTCCGGGGTTGATTGGTGTAGTGTCATATTGATCACGATCCAAACGACTCCTGGATCTATGGGTGAGTCACATTGATATTTCCAAAGCCATTCGCCGGTATCGATAGACAGTACACACGTACTACGACTGTCTTCTTACCTCTCAGCCATTGACCAGCCAGAAGCACGTGCTTTGAGCAGTTGATTGGATACCGGCTATTAATAGAGGACAGCCTTGAAAGGCTTTGCTTTAGTTTCCCTGCCTATAATTCTGACTTCCTCGACAATACCGCTCCTTCTCCCATCGTATGCGGTGCAGGCGTGCCCTTGCCGTATAATTACGCAGTGATTGGAAATGGAAAACTCGTCTCGATATTTGGTCGTCGTAGCGACGCCGGATTTAGAACGGTTCATTGGGGGTTGGCGACATCTAGAATTCGGGATCCTCGCGCGAAGATCACGTTGGAAAGACGTTAATTGAACAGCTTGAAGGACGTTGACCAGGTGCTGGTATTGCGCTTCCGAGTTGACCGGCCTGGCGCGGGTTGAGCATGTGGAGAGGCACAATATGCATTCTATCTCCAAGAGGGACCGATATAATCATGCACCGCATTGAATTGAATTATAATGGAGCCCTTGAAACTCAAAATCTGCGGGGCCGAGACGGTTTAGCCCATTCAACGTCGACGTCGACTCGTTGCTCGACGCCGTGGATATCACGCGCACGACGGGTGTCCGAGGTCTGCTTAGACTAGCAACGGATGCAGTACACACACGTCGTCGCAGGGTCGGTTCAGGTTCAAACTGACGCACAAACTTGAGTTCGAGTGTCCAAGAGACTCATTGCTGCTTTTCTTTCTTTTCTTTTCTTCTTTCTCCCAGTGGCTGTCTTTTGCTGTGTATATTCCCCCAAATCCCCCTTTCTTTTCCCCAGGTGACAAGGACGCCCACGTTCGGCGCCTACCCATATGTCTGCATCCCCGCAACCCCAGTTTTCCATTGACCATTCCGACTTTTATGACCGTCCAAACGCACTTCTCCAATCACAGAATTTAGGCCTCTCTCATGCCTCTCCCACTCCCTCTGGCTTAACGCGTGCTGTCGCAATCATCAAAACACATGCGTTGGAGCAGCGTCTCGAGATTGAACCTCACATTCTGGAGGCCAACTTCGAGGTGAGCATCCTGCTGCGGCCTTCATATTCAGGGGTTTTGCACATCCAATATACTCTAAAACGTGTTCCCCGGTGACGGTGCGACACGTGCACCCTGTGTTTTAGCCGTTCCGCGTGGCGGCGAATCCACCTGAATGGCGAGCACGGCTAACCGACCTTTCTTCGCAGATAGTCAAGGAACGCCAAATGGAGTTCGATACCGAGACGGACCCGGAGACCTTCTACGAGTTGTTCGGCGATGATGCCCGATTCCTCGGCGAGTGAGTTTCCTTCCGCCTTCGGTACACCTTTCCTGGCTTTACTCACGCCGTTTAGGGGCCCCGTCTGGGTATATGTGCTCGAGCGTCGACGTGCTGTTCCCGTCCTCCTGTCTCTCCTTCCTTCCCTCAACGGCACCGTCATTGGAGCTAAAACCGAGGCGCAAGCCGAAATGCTCATCTCAGCCCTCTTCGTCTCCAGTCCCCCATTCCCAGTCACCGATCTCCCGCCCGTCGCAGGCGACGGCGAGTTCGATAGTCGATCGATCCATTCCATGAGCTCTGCGGTGCTCGAGGCTCTCCAGCTGGGCCTCGAGACACCTATGGGGTCTCCGCATACACTTTCTCCCTCGCCTGGCTCCTCCGACGCACGTGGACCTGGTTTCTCTGGTACTCCGCGCAGCTTCACCGCGTCTAATTCCTCCTCTGGCAAAGCCCAGTTTCGTGCGCGTCCACTGCCCAAGACCCACTTGAGCCCCGACATTGCACCACGACTCACCAAGGCTGCACTTCTTCGACAGGGTCTCTCTGCGGATGGCTCGCCCCGACAAGACACCACCAAGACGCGAATGTCATTGGCGAGCACCGGGCGCATTCCCCTGCCGCGCAAAGACAAGGAGAACGAGGAAGCAGAGAAAGAGAAGGAAAAGGAACGGGCAAAGAAGACATTCGCAGGTGTTCCGGGGCACAAACGTAGGGACACGATCACTGTAGCATCCACCGCACCGCCCGCGATCGCGCCGAGGTTGACGAAGGCAGCGGCGTTGCGATTGGGACTCGAGAAGCCTGCAGCGCCGCCAGGCAAGAAGCGCATGTCTCTTCCTGCACCCCTACCCAGGGCCAACGGGCACTTGAACGGTGGCGTTAAGCCCGGCAGCCCGGCGGCGACCCATAATGGCTCAGCGACAAGTGCGAACGAGGCAGACGGGGAGGAGACGGAGACGGAGGAAGTAAGAAAGAAGAATTTATTTGAGGGCGTTCCTGGACATAAACGCCGTGAAAGTTTTTCAGTTGCAAGCACGAAGGCGCCGACTATTACCCCCCGGCTCAACAGAAGTGCGGCTCTGCGGAAGGAAGGCGGTCCTCCCCCGAGCAGTTTCATGTGTAAGCGACTTCTTTAGAGTTTTAGCCCCGATGACTGAAATGTACGTAGTCCGTTTGCCTACGGAACCGAAGACGCCTGGTTCGGGGACACATTCTCGCAGTTCATCCGTTATGAGCGCGTATCGCGACAATGGCGACACGTGGGCGCGTCCTAGGTCTGCAATACTACCTCGTGCCGCCTCCCGTACTTCAAATGTTGGGGCTCCCGTTCTGCAAAAGACCCCAAGTTACTCGTCTCGCACTTCTAGCAGTGGTACAGGCAGTGGCCCGGTCAGTACGGCAAGCACGACGTCTAATGACACCGATGAGGCCTCTTCGAATGGCGTCACTTCCCCAACAAGGAAGGCGCGTCGACCCAGCAGTTTACAAGCTCCCACGATCGTGCCCCGAGCGAACAAGACTGCGTTACTACGCGCGCAGAAGCAAGCCGCGGACGCTGCAAAGCCAAAGAGTCTCTGGGCGAACGCGTCAACGCGCTAACGACTCCATTTGCGAAATGATTGCGCTTCCTTCCTCTTCTACATGCTCTATCTACCGACAGATCTCGATTTCTTGGTTTGACTTGATCCCTTAAAATGCGATTCCGATCATTCACACATTGTTATACCTTATGCGATTTCTGGGAGACAGAACATATCCTTTTTTCTTCTCAGGTGGTGTATCTTCTATGCAGTATATTCTTGCGTGCGGTGTGCTTTCTCTCTCTTCTTTTCTGCTTCTGTAGCACGGATTTATACCGTGCAGTGTCCTTGGAGTTGACAGGTGGATGCCCGCTGGACTTGGGTCTCTCGAGTAGATTACGTAAATATTATTACGATGTGTACGCTATTTTCATGTGCGGCCACGTGCGAAACGCAAGCATACATCTTTCGTCGTCGTCGTTCCTGCCTTCATCACTGTCGTTGACGTCCTCGAGACACATCCACTCGTTGTTCGCCACGATGTTCTCTTCCCGCTCAACCTCCCGTCGAATTACACTCCTCATACGCTTGCTATCTACCGAGCCGGTACCTCACACGCCTAATGTCCCTCCTCCATTACCCGTCCCGGACGGTGCCAAGTCACGACCCTCTCGTCTTTATCCACGTCCCAGACCTGCACCTAGAAACCGGCGCCAGGTACTGCCTGACCTTCCGCCCTCGTTCGGACGGAACCAGCTACTGCCGGTACCGAACTCGACCCGAGCCCTTCTGGAAGACATCGTCAACTCCTTCGACGCCCCCATCCGCTATGCCTTTGCCTACGGCTCGGGTGTCTTTGAACAAGCTGGCTATGATAAGCCCGCAGATGGAGGCCCAAAGGGAGCCGATGGTCCCATGCTGGATTTCGTGTTTGCAGTGACTCATCCCGATCACTGGCACTCGATCAATATGCATCAGTATCCTGGTCATTACCCATTGCATGCACGTGCGCTCGGGTCGAGTTTCGTCTCCAACGTGCAAACCTTTGGTCCTGGGCTATGGTTCAATACGTACGTGCCCATGAACGGGGTGGTAAGTGAGGGCACGTGCCTCAACTTTTCGCTGATAGACTCGTTTGATTGACATATGCTATAGACGATCAAGTATGGCGTGACGACGGTCGACACGCTCTGCGCTGATTTACTCAATTGGCGGACGCTCTACCTCGCGGGACGGATGCACAAGCCGATCCGGATCATCAGGGACGACGCCCGCGTTCGGTTGACGCAACAAGTCAACCTGACCTCTGCCCTCCGCACCGCACTCTTGTCCCTCCCCGCCCAGTTCACGCAACGGGACCTCTTCATGACGATCGCCAATATCAGCTATGCCGGGGATCCCCGGATGTTCCTCCCGGCGGAGAACCGGGGCAAGGTGGCGAACATGGTCGAGAGACAAGAGGCGCAGTTCCGGGAGCTGTATTGGCGGCTTGCTCAGGGCCTCCCTGGCGTGCGGTGGCGTGCAGACTCGCAAATCATCGAGCAGGATACGAGTGCGCATGCACGTGCGGCGCATTTGAAGAAGCTGCCCGAGGGGTTGTTGACGCGGGTACATACTCGCGCGCAGGGGCTCGGGCCTCCGAGAGAGGCAGACGAATCGGCGTATTGGTTGCGTCTCGCGGGGGATGCGACGTTGCCGTCGATGTTGCGTTCAGGTACGTTCGCGGTGGGTTGTGTTGACGAGGTAATCGTGCTGACGTGATGACGTAGAGATGGGCAACATCGTGCGATACCCAGCTACTGTGCAGACGTTCAAGGGCGTCGTGAGCGCGGGACTGTGGAAGAGTGCACGCTATACCGCGGCCAAGGTTGGCAAGTATTGGAAGGGATCGACGACGAGTGCCTCGAACGACACGTCTTCGTGACGGATCTATTCTGTGGATGCCTTGGCTGATTTTATCCCCCCACTTTGTGTGCCGTGCTGGCATTTCCCCCCACTCGTTGCGTTATTCTAATCGTGATAGCCACACCCCTCCTTTTATCTCGGACGCGAGACCACCACTACGTCCCTACGCGCCACACTGTAGCACTACGGTATTGATCAAGTATATTCATTCGGATGTAATCTATGCCATTTCGTGCAAGTCGTTGAGCGACTAGCTTGTGGAGTGGTGAAAGGGTCGTTCGGGAATCGGAAGTGACACTACCAGTACGGCATGCGAACGACAACTTGAAGAACCACGTCACAAGCCGATCATTACGCCGAAGAATCTCTGGGGGATTCACCACGGTGAGCCCGACACGATGGCATTGCAACTCAACTCGGATAGCATACGGGAGGAGACACTATCGTACCAATCTTGACTAACCCTATTGAATTCTTCCGGCACCTCTTTACGTATAAATAAGCGCAGAGGCAGGCCGCAGTACTTGGTGCTGTGTCTAATGAGTTGGGTTTAAGTATTATGATCTCCATCGTTTTAAAGGACTGGCCCCATTCCCTCCGTCATGCCCCCTCGAAGGCAACCCACCTACCCTCAAAACCTGGAAATTACAATTGACTCGTCATTAGCATCTGTTCCGCAGTCAGCTATTGATTTTTCAAGCACTCTACTTCCTAAATCTCGATTTCCTCTCCACTGGATAATTTCGCTCATTATACCCCTGGGTTTCGGCGTCGCAAAATACGTCGAGTCCTTTCATGGAGCAAATTCACTGACGAATCTCCTCGAGATCATTTCAGTGGTCCTTCTCTTCATGTTTGCCTTACCGAGTCACCTCAACTGGACCCAGTTAAAATGGCATTTTCAGATTGGTTTTCCTTTCTGCATTCAAGGATAATCCATATTTGCAATGGCTGTTCGATACCGACTGGGACCGTTGGGCCAGTGGCGCTCTTCGTGTCGCAATCATTCGGCCTGCTAAGAAATGGGCAGTCACAGTGAAAAACTACCCATTGCACACCTGGAATACCTTCGTCGTGGCCTGTTCCGCGTCGCGTTTCATTTGCGGAATGATTCTACGGTCATCCCACCGTCGTCAAGACCTTGCTACCTTTGAGTTTGCGGCCTTCGAATTTGCTATTTTAGGTGTGTCACCCATATTTTTTGATCCATAGTGAATTAATTAACTGCTGCGTCGGCAGAGTTCGTTGTTTGCAGCGTTCCCCCTGATGTTCGGACCTCGGCCGATATGTGTCATTCTCGCTGGCATTGCCCAGTTTGATCACTAGTCGCATCGACCACTGGCATGTTTCTCAAGTCAAATGATTCATGGTTTGACCTATGTAGAATTGGATGAGCTAGTTTGAGAACCTCAAGCTTAAGTGTTGGTGGTGTGACTTGTAATATTAGTACTGTTCCTGAGCTTCTGCCCTAGCTTCCAAAGATCGTACTAGTAGCCCATGTTGACCACCTCATGGAACACATGCTTACCGGAACCTCTCCGAGGCAAATCCATGTATATGGCTACGAGATGGGTCCGGGTGAGTTGTGCGTGGGTCTGGAGCTGCATAAGTGCCACTATCATGACAGTGCCCTGAGTCGACCACTATGTATATCTTATCCGACTTCAACATGGATGCTTATTTATGTACAGGCTGAGTCGCTCACTATGGATTTATCGTATGTACAATTTGACAAATATGACAAATTATGGTGCGAAGCATAGCCAATACAATTTCTTCGGTGATTTGTGAATGGAGCCCGGGATGTACCAGAACATCCAATTCACGTCCTTCACGACCTACTTCTCCGGTAACATCTTGTCATAAGGTTGTAGTTGGGCTCTCGCAAGCTAGAATTTCCTTGGCAGCTCCAATCAACTTGATGGTCATGTATTACTTGGGTTATCCCGCTACTCGCACCTTTTCTTGCTAGCACATCTTCGAACCCACCCTGCTATGGTTGTTCACTAAGCACCCTTGAAATTTGATTGTTCACCTCCCAGGTAAGA
>JBBPMZ010000531.1:0-12811 GCA_038090575.1 Tylopilus cf. pernanus | reverse complement strand
TTATCAACCGGTACGTACGCATCGCCAAATGTCTTCTTATATCACGATTCGTTTTACAGGTGGTTATCACCACGACCCATCATGACAACTCGTTACGGATCCATCTAATGAAAGTTGAAGTATTCTCGTATCAATGTTAACTTTTTGTATCATGTTCCCGCAACAATGTATCTAATAACAATAAAACGGACTCATTCTGGCTCGGGTCCAGGGTTGCCCGCAGGGCCATTCGAATAACACATACGACGCGTCCGGAAACCGGAAAACTTGACGAGATTCTCAATAGGTCCGCCGGTCGACAAGGTCTGGATGACCTTGTTTACTTGGTCGTGCAACCTCGGCGGCGTATACGAAACTGCTCGGGGTTAGAAGGTGCTTCCGACCACTCTCACGGAACACATACTAGCTTCCTGCGCGTCGAAGCAACCGTCTCCGAGGTCAGCCGTATCTGTAGTGAGGCCGACCATCGTCCCCAAGACCAAACAAATCGGGTCAGAGTACTACATGTCAAAGAATTTGATTCCCTTGGCCTTGGCTTCGATCTAACCCCGGCAAGGCAAGCATGTGAGTGGAGTGTGCAGTGCCGGGTAGACTCGGACAAACCTTGTCGAGCTCCGTCATGCGCATAGGGTCTTGGCCCTCCATTTGTACTAGGCGCTCTTCGTTGAGATCGAGACTGAAACCCTCCATTATGCTGGCACTTGCGTCCTATATCTGACTGTTGAGGACGACCTGGGTACCATTCCCGGAGCCGTAGACTGTCGGAGCGATAACAGCAAGGATCCCCCCGACCACGGGGAGGAGAAGGAGAATGGGTCTCATCGTAACGAGATTGGAGATGGCCAAGCATGAACATGTCGAACCGTAGCTTCCGTAGTAACAAGCTTGGATCAACAGTACTAGTGGTAAGGTAAACAAGTCAAAATCGTGGCAAACTTGCCAGCACAATCAGCACAAATGATCGACGTCCTTGATCATAGCCTCTCTATACCGATGTTCCCATGAGATTAATCTATTCAAGCTCCACGCAGTTTACAGGCACGCCAACATGGAACCTGCAGTAAGTTGTACCACACATGATATATTTTGAAAGCGCCAAAAAAGACACTAGACACTGGCATCATACAATTTTTTACAGCCCACAAGAACACGACGTGATTGCAATGATTAGAATTTCGTGAGGTAGACCACCATTTTCTTCCGTCGGAAAATTGCTCACTGACATGCCTTCGCTTCAGCCAACAAATTCAAATCGGGTGCGATGACGCTGCTCACCTTTCCGATGCGCCTGAACATCCACCGCCCTAGCAGTCCGTTGCCTCCATCACCCGAGCAAGGCCATGGACGCGGAACTCTTCCACCTTCCTGTCCACATCCGCCCAAAACTCGGCCATCTTCGGGCCACCCCACCTGATGATCAACTCCAAGAATTCCTGCCACTCGCGTTTCTCCTGTTCTACCCATTCCTCCGCCAACATATGGTCGCGGGCCATCTCCGTGATCGACGCCTTGCGTTCTTCGAGCCTTTCTGTCATATACTCCCCTTGGCGCTCGAGGTCGTCGAGCAGTTTGTCCAGCATGTTCTCGTCGTTCATCTCCAAGCCGTCGTGGGTTTGTGGAGGGTAGGTGAACCTCATGAGAGGTGGGTCGAGCTCGGGGACGTCGGACTCTGACTCTGGTTCTCCGAGTAGCGGGCATTCTTTTTCGCGAGCCACGCGTTGGCTTTTTTCATTTCTTGGGAAAAGCGGCCACGTTCCTTCTGTGGCCTCTAGGCCTTTTACATACTGCTTCTGAGTGTTGGATTGTGCAACGGGTTTACGAGGCATGTTGGATGAAGGTGGATAGGTGAGTGGGTGGAATACAGGTAGTTGGAAAAATTAGTCCGTATCTATCTCTGAACTCGGATGCCGAATTTATACTAGGAGATAGATGCGGACCCTTTTCCAAGCACTTGTATTTGTGGTCGAGGTGCTTTGTCCACCACTCGCAGGTGAACAATACATCTTGAACCACATCACGCCCCACTCCACTGCCGGGGGTAACACTCCGTCCACAGTGGTACGCGTCACAGAACAATTCATCTATTTGATCTCGACTGGCTGTACCACTTATGTTTCTCCAATCGCACATGGACAATAGACGATATCAACAATCGAACGCCAGACTTATCAGTTCGCTTACGGTGCAGCACCGTGACCCCGTGAGGATAGGCCAGAGCACACCAAAAGCACCCTGATGCTATACACTCTCGCGGAAACAATGACTAGACGTGTACATACTGTTGCCCGAGGCTTTCAATGAAAACTGCTAACTATTAATTTTCGCATGACCATGGTTAGACGAAGATGTTGCCGACCGGTTATACAGAAAATGATGGAGCACGCCTTGACTGCATAGTTTCCTCGGTGCTTGCAGCCTCTCTGGCGCACCTTTACTGTTAGTGACCCTTCGAACGAGTCACGGCGAGTAGTCCGGGGTAGAATCAAAGTTTGAAACATTCAGAAATAAACATCAACTTGAATGTGCCCTCAGTGATTGACATATCACACGTCGAAAGTGTTGCATATGTCTTTGACTGATGCGGTGACTTCGTTCTGGTCGCGCTTGGATCCGGTACGTTGGTACTCCGAGTCTGCAGATTCCACGGGTATTTTTGAAAGGTTTCAGGCAAGTATTAATAATGGAATAATCATAATGGCCGTCTTGTTAGAGGACGCCACAAGATTGATACGAGCACAAACGTAGTTGTCGTGGGTCATTCGTTTGACAAGCGAGAAAGCACATCGTAATGGAGCTGACCTTTTATGCTGCACATATCTTGTCGACACCGTCTTCGCGTTTACATGCTCTTGCGGATGAAGTTCACAAGCTCTCGATGAGCATGGGCGAAGAAGCACACCAGCCACAGTTTAACCGAAATAACTGGTAGGTTCTGTGTTTTACACGGCAATTCTAGCCAAGCAATAATCCCTTCTCAGACACTCCAAAACCAAGCATGAAGAGTAAACTCGCCGTGCTTCGAGTTCCAGGGGGATCACTATATATGTATATGTACCACTGTTTATATTTTCCCGGACAATACAGCTGGCGTCATGATCAACACGACCCGTGACCGGGAGGGTACCACGAGGTACGCGGGCCGACAACTTGTCGACTCTGATCATTGAGGACCCTCACAGTTGGTCTCCCACCGACGGCCCAATGAAACCAATGATTATAAAGTGTGAGCAATCTAGTACAAGCCCTCGTTTCTTCCAGTCGCGCAGCGTTCCACTCCTTTCTGGCTTTTGGTGGTGATCATGTCTTCTACGGCTTCTAACTGTGGTAACGGCGGAGGCGCGGATACTTACACCAGTCTGCGGATAGCCTCTGTCTTTGTGATCCTCGCAACTTCTAGCTTTGGAACTTTTTTCCCTGTCCTTGTCAAGAGAACTACTCGACTGAAGGTGCCAAAGGCCGTATTTGAGTCCGTCTTTCGTTTCTTTGATCCCGACCTTGCAGTGTTTACAATCTTGTCCATAGGTTTGCTAAATATTTTGGGTCTGGGGTCATCGTAGGTTATTAATTTGACAGTTATCTTATCTCACTGATCTTCTTGTACAGGTTGCCACTGCCTTCATTCATTTATTGAGCCCAGCTTTGAGTGAGCTGGGATCACCATGCTTGTCGTCTGCATGGCAGCAATACGTGCGTCTGAAAACACTGAGTTGTTACATCCATTCGCTCACATAAAATCGGTTTCACTAGCCATATCCTCTGGCACTCGCAATGCTCAGTCTCTACGGAATTTTTATTGTGGAACTCATTGCTTTCCGTGTGGGAAGCGCAAAACTTGCTGCACTGGGAATTCAGCATGGTATGTCCGTAACTATGTTATCTAGCAATGGGACTCAAACGCTCTCTCTCGAAGATGCCCATGGACACGGTGTTGGTTCACACGCAGCTCACGGTCCGGAAGGCGGTTATGAAGTTGAAGAACAAAAATCTACAACTACTCTAGCGGCGACCCCTTCGGAACATTTCGATGATTCTGCGGCTGCACAGGTCATTGGTGTATTTATACTGGAGTTTGGTGTTTTGTTGCACAGGTAAGCATCTTCTTTGCGAGTGAAATAAGCTGATTATTATCATTTAGCCTACTCATTGGATTAACGCTGGCGGTATCTTCGGACTTTATAGTACTTTTCGTTGTAATTATATTCCATCGTAAGTGATTTCACAATTCGCGACGAGCAACAATTGCTTAATGCGATATTTTTTTGTCCAAAGAAACATTCGAAGGTCTCGGTGTTGGATCGCGACTAGCGTTCATGCAGTTGCCGCCACAATACAGCTTTGTCCCTTTCTGTGCAGCATTTTTATATGCCATCACCACACCCGTTGGAATTGCAGTTGGGCTTGGAATTCGTAACACCTATAACCCCGACAGCACCACAGCATCCATTGTCAGTGGTGTAATGGACTCATTAAGTGCCGGAATCCTCCTGTACACCGGTTTGGTAGAGGTGAGCATGTCCTTTCATCATTGAACTTTGGTCTGACACAATGCTACAGTTAATGGCACATGAATTTCTGTTCAACAAAGATATGAACAGGGCGTCACTCGGAAAGCTTGTATATGCATTAAGTTGTATGTTATTTGGCACAGGAATTATGTCGTTACTAGGGTATTGGGCATAAATTCATGCAATGAGATTAAGTTGGAAATCAAGGAAACAGTGAGGCAAATTAGATGAGTGTGGAAAGTACGAGAATAGAGGACAGTAAAGATGGACGGGACGGACTGTGTCAACAAGTCCCTCGAACCCACCCCCTAAATCTCTTCTAAGACAGTTCCTCTCGATAACATGACCTGGACCCGAAACCTGCGAAAAACCGGCTACTCATTGCGACCTGCTACGCTCGCAGAGAAGACTAAGACAGACGGGGGGTGAACAATCTAGAGAAACAGGCCCTCGCACTTTCTTTCCTCTCATTTCCTCTGGAGCAAGTCCCGTGATTCCTGACGGAAGCGGCATACCTGGAAATACTCCTACAGCAGGTCCACCTCCCGGAGGAACAAAGGGCGTGAGCTGCGCATCTGGAACAACCCCGGGGGGCAGTGAGACTGCGGATGCAGGAGGCAGTAGCGGCATCACTGGAATTAGCGCCCACGAGTCTTGTAGGCCTCGAGCTGGGCACGAAGTTCCTCTTCAGATAAAGGTTTGTTCTCGACCTTAGGCCGCTTGGGTTGTGGTTGAGAAATCGAACTTGCCGCAAGGTCGAGTTCTATTTCCTTGCGATGCTTGTAATCAGCGACGTCTGGCGCGGGAGTGCCCTCCATGCCGAATATTTCAATCTCATACCCATCACGACCAGGGAGGGCATTTTCGATCCGGGGAGACTAAAGGAAATACAGGTGTGAGATCAGCAAGGCATCGAAAGGAGAGAATGAGTCACTTTTCCGGTTCGAGTTTATGTACTTTGCATGTGAACTGCAAGACCTCCAGCGGTATTCAACAATCGACGAGGCCACACATTGTACTTAAATGCTTTCCTTTCTGGTGCTGCATGAGAACTTTAGAGTAACGAACGTGAGTACGATGATATGTTGCGATGATGTTGTCGCCGATGGAGACGGACTCTTCTCGTCCTCGAATTCCCGATTGCAATACCAGCACCATGGTCGCATGATCTGGAACATGGTAAGGGTAGGGTTAGAATAATTTTGGTAGTACGGACCTGCTTATTCTTTTTCTTTGCTATTTGGTGGACGGACTCGGAGTAGAAACATTCGGCCGTGAGGAAGCCTGCGAATCTGTTGACCCCGTGGCTAATCATCGCAGCATCTTCACCAACGACGATGTCAAATGTTTCGCGCGGACGACTTGGGCGATGGCTTCCATATGCAACCCATCAACAACAGTAAGTGACCCATATAAATATGTAAAATGACCGCCTGCCCGTTCTCCGTGCACGCCGCTGCACCGTGCTATAAAGACCCCACGTAAACCCCTTACATGTAGCCCTCACCTCCGTAACTTATTCGCCTTCCTTTCCCCATCGACCTGAAGTCGTCTGCGATGCTTCTCGTCCTGCTCTCTGCCCTGCGACTGGTATGTGCTCAGTCTGCCGACTAGACTCCCCCGACCACTTGGCCCCAGGCTTACCCTGGGATACCCACCTCTGATTATAGTCCGGAGTGGCAGGCCTGTACGTCCAAATTTACTTCCGCATTTCCCTGCCGCCCGACCTACACTCTCCAGACTTCCAGGTGACAGTCTTCCGGACGTGACACGGCCCCTTGCTCGCAACTGGGCCGGAAATATCCCTGTCCAGAGAGAGGGCCCACCCGAACGACACGCTCTTCTTCTGGGCATTCGAATCGTCCAACGGCTCTTTCACTGCGTCTAGCGACGAACCATGGGGCTGGATTTAGCACCGCCGATTCAACGGGCTACAGTGAGTGCCAAAATGTGTCATGGCTTGCTCGAACATTGACATGATACAAAGTATACGACGAGAACCAAATGGCATCTGACTTTGTAAGATTTCCTATCTGTCTCCGTGGTCAGGTACATGTATGCTCATACGTCATCTCCAGATGGGCTCCTTGGAGGACTTGATGAAAGTATTCCTTAACCTCGCAACCCGTCCCTTGCACATCTCGGGTGAGAGCCGCGCAGGAATGTGTATTGTATTGTCGGTTTTCATGTAGAATCGGACTTGGCATCACAGATGGTTTCTTTTTTTTTCTTTTTCAGTTGTATGACCTCGGCAGTGTCCCGTCCTTATTGTCATAGCCGTAGTCTGCCGCAGGACCTTGCCTTCCATGTTGTCATGGCACTAGTATTTTCGCGTCTCCGTGGCTTTACAGTCACGTCTGAAACGCATAGCCAGTTGGATCATAATCTCAGCATCTTATCAGCCAGATGTCGGTCGGCGTTCAAAATGTTCAACACTCGATGTTCATCAACGATATGTATACATCGGGTAGATTGGCATGACTGCAGAGTAATTGGTGAGATGTTGACATCAACGGTTAGATAGTGCTAAGCTCCATGGCAAAGGCTACAGCCAGCTTCGAAAACTCCAACATGTGGTCAAATGAGAATTCGGTCGAGATATCGATTCGACTGCAAAAAGAATCAGCGATGGGTTATCAAAAATACACGCTAGCTTACTCTCTGCTCGAGTGGATATTGTTGTGATTCGCGTTCTCGAATGCAGACTCTGAAATGCGGTCAGATACCAAAATTCGTCCCGGTGAGAACGGCATTACCAATGGTAAAGATGGATGGATATCCAGCCTTGCTCCAGGATGCGCTATAGGATCCAGTTCAGTAGCATCCCATGAAGAGTATGAGAAGAAGCGCTTACTGGTCTGAACAAGCATAACCACACTTGGTCTCGGCGTAGGGAATAGACAAGTAGGTATCGATAAGCTGCTTGTTGTAGTTGGTCAAGCTACGACCCGTGTCAAGCTTCCTGAATAAATGGGGCCAACAAAACAGAAACTTACCCATCGTCTACGTAATCCACAATCACGCCGACTTCCTCGTCGGTACCTCGTTTGACCCAAGCAGTCATATCAAACTAAAGACTCTGAGCGACACTGCACACGGTAAAACAATTGCGCTCATACCTGACTCATAGCGTAGACACCTGCGCTCCTAGCTTTGTAGGCCTTAGCTACCGCTTGCGAGCCAAGTAACCCGCCCTCCTGTGCATTATGTGAGATTCTGAGCGGGATCGTCAACGATGAAAAACACACTTCAGCGGAATACCAATGGAACTCGACTGGTCTCTCTGGAGCGAAACCAGAAGCCAGAAGAGAACGGTAGGCCTCAAGAATGGTTACCGTGCCAGAACCATCATCGTCAGCACCTGAACAAACATTTATCATCACAGCTCGCAGATACCTGCAACACTTACCTGGAGCAGGATCAAAAGGCCAGAAAGCGGTGCTACCCAGATGATAAGAAAACAATGATTGAACCAAGTTTGGTACACTTGCCTGTCCTGGTGAGCACCTATAATTACAGCTCTATCATCTACCGAAGAGGAACCATTGATTCTAGCAATCTACGATAATGTTAGTATGGTGAGACGACGGAATGTATGCCTTACAATAGAATTCTGGCCCCATGAATGAGCGAATTCTTCGACTGTGATGAGAGGCCGTAAAGTGGGCGACGCGTTGCTGTTTGTGATCTACGAGGGTTCGGCCAACGGCACGTCATAACAATCGAAAACCATACCTCGACAATCTTGGACAAGAGCCACTTCTGACTTTGCTTTCCGTACTAAACGCATGTTTGTAAGCACTCACTCCGCAAAGATTCTAACAGGACAGACCTCACTGCGGTAGTCTACAAAAGTATGATGAGCACCCACGCCACAAGACCACACGAATAACACATACGACGCGTCCGGAAACCGGAAAACTTGACGAGATTCTCAATAGGTCCGTCGGTCGACAAGGTTTGGATGACCTTGTTCACTTGGTCGTGCAACCTCGGCGGCGTGTACAAAACTGCTCTGGATTAGAAAGCACTTCCGACCGGTCCCACGGAACACATACTAGCTTCCTGCGCGTCGAAGCAATCATCTTCGAGGTCGGCCGTATCTGTACTAAGGCCGACCGTCGTCCCCAAGACCAAACGAATCGGGTCAGAGTACCTACATGTCAAAGAATTTGATTCCCTTGGCCTTGGCTTCAATCTAACCCCGGCAAGGCAAGTGTGTAAGTGGAGTGTGCGGTCCCGGGTAGACTCGGACAAACCTTGTCGAGCTCCGTCATGCGCACAGGGTCTTGGCCCTCCATTTGCACCAGGCGCTCTTCGTTGAGATCGAGACTGAAACCCTCCATTGCGCTGGCACTTGCGTCATACGTCTGACCGTTGAGGACGACCTGGGCACCATTCCCGGAGCCGTAAACTGATGGAGCAGTAACAGCAAGGGATCCCCCGACAACAGGGAGGAGGAGGAGAATGGGTCTCATCGTGACAAGATCAGAGATAGCCAAGTATGAACGTGGAGTCGGGAAGCAAACCGCAACTTTCGTAGTAACAAGCTTGGATCAACAGTGGTAAGCAAGTCAAAATCGCGACAAACTTGGCAATCAGCACAAATGATCGACGTCCTTGATCAACGATAACCTCTACATATCAATGCTCCCATGACATTAGTTCGTTCGAGCCTTACACAGCTTACAGGCATGCCGACATCATGATGGAAGCAGCAGTAAGTTGTACCACTCATGATATATTTTGAAAGCACAGAGAAAGACAAACGACTAGCATATACATATGAATCTCCTAGACACCATACAATATTTTTACAGGCCACAAGAACACGACGTGATTGCAGTGATTAGAATTTCGTGAGGGAGACCACCATTTTCTTCCGTCGGAAAATTGCTCACTGACATGTCTTCGCTTTAGCCAACAAATTCAAATCGGGTGCGATGACGCTGCTCACCTTTTCCGATGCGCCTGAACATCCACCGCCCTAGTGGTCCGTTGCCTCCATTACCCGAGCAAGGCCATGGACGCGGAACTCTTCCACCTTCCTGTCCACATCCGCCCAAAACTCGGCCATCTTCGGGCCACCCCACCTGATGATCAACTCCAAGAATTCCTGCCACTCGCGTGCCTCCTGTTCTACCCATTCCTCCGCCAACATATGGTCACGGGCCATCTCCGTGATCGACGCCTTGCGTTCTTCGAGCCTTTCTGTCATATACTCCCCTTGGCGCTCGAGGTCGTCGAGCAGCTTGTCCAGCATGTTCTCGTCGTTCATCTCCAAGCCGTCGTGGGTTTGTGGAGGGTAGGTGAACCTCATGAGAGGTGGGTCGAGCTCGGGGACGTCGGGCTCTGACTCTGGTTCTCCGAGTAGTGGGCATTCTTTTTCGCGAGCCACGCGTTGGCCTTTTTCAGTTCTCGGGAAAAGCGGCCATGTTCCTTCTGTGGCCTCCAGGCCTTTTACATACTGCTTTTGAGTGTTGGATTGTGCAACAGGTTTGCGAGGCATGTTGGATGAGGGTGGATGGGTGAGTGGGTGGAATACAAGGGATGGAAGATTCGTCCGTATCTATCTCTGAGCTCGGATGCCGAATTTATACTAGGAGATAGATGCGGACCCTTTTCCAAGCACTTGTATTTGTGGTCGAGGTGCTTTGTCCACCACTCGCAGGTGAACAATACACCTTGAACCACAGCATGCCCCACTCCCCTACTACCGGCGGCAACACTCCATCCACAGTGGTACGCGTCACAGAATAATCCATCTATTTGATTTCGGTGGCCGTATCACTCATGTTTCCCCAATCGTACATGGACAATAGACGATATCAACAATCGAACCCCAGACTTATCGGATCGCTTACGGTGCAGCACCCCGCGAGGATAGGCCAGGGCACACCAAAAACACCATGATGTATACAATCTCGCAGCAGCCACGGGAGACAATGACTGTACGTGTACATACTACTGCCGAGGCTTTCAATGAAAGTTGCTGAGTATTGATATCCGAATGACCACGGTTGGACGAAAACGTTGCCAGTGGTTACTCGACCGGGCATGTAGAAAATGATGGAGCATACTTTGACTGCACAGTTTCCTCAGTGTCTGCGGCCTCTCTGGCGCACCTTCTTTGCTGTCGGCGACCCTCCGAACGAGTCACGGCTGGTAGCCCTGAAGTAGAATCAAAGCTTCAAACATTTAGAAATAAACATCAACTTGAATGTGCCCTCAGTGATTGACATGTCAATAGCAGTATTGCGGTTCGCCAAGCACACCGCTATCGTATGTTTTGACAAGCATTGTTCCCGATGAGTCGGAAATCAAAGCGCCGTCGTGCTTAGCACCGTATCACGCATTGGTTTTGACTCGAAAAATCCATTCATCGAATCATTGCGACAAGACAAGGCATGACACGCTCAACACGTGCAACAAAGTACAGTAAACAAACGCGTGAGCGAGACAACGGGTTTGATCAGCGTCGGCGCCCTACTCGTCGAGTCGCTCCAAAACCGGGTACGACGACGTGTCCAAAGAACAGCCCGTTCGTAGACGCGTATCGTGCAGGTGGGCAGATCGCTTCGCGTCCATGTGCATGTGCCAGTAGCCCGATCGGAGGATCCACGAGGCCTGACGACGGTGTTTGATCGCAGCGCGACGCGTACGGCACCGAACGAGAACGAAGAGGATCTAGGCGGGGCTTGGGATGAGTGGTGCGAGGAAGAGAAAGAGAAAGGAGGGTCGGACCGCGACAGCACCGGATAACCCTACGACGACAAGGACGGCGATAATAGCGGCGGTAAACTGTGCGTGGTTGGATGGGGTGGTCGACGGGCTCGATTGGGCGGCTGGATCCAGCGAGTCGATGACAGGCGTATGGTAGGCGAGCATCGTGTTCGTGATTAAGATGCAAACGTACAAGACAGGGCATACTGGTGCTGACAAAGCATCGAGTGGCTGAGCTGTACAGTTCACCGGAGATGTCCGACTGTGCCATTGACGGTGAGCGGGTCGATATTGTTGCAGAGCTCCCCCCTCAAGACCACCGCCAACATGGCAAGTCTTTCCTGGTCCACCATGCATTGCGCTCACGCCCTTTACAGACCAAACGTACTCGCAAAGTCGGTGTCACCGGAAAGTACGGTACTGTGCGTACTTGCGCTTGGTTCACGGTCAAATCACTCAGCCCTTTGTAGCGCTATGGTGCCTCCCTGCGTAAGCAGGTGAAAAAGGTGTGTTTGTGAACGACACGAAGACATGAGATCGCTGATAACGTCCTTCAGATGGAAATTACTCAACACGCCCGTTACACTTGCACGTTCTGCGGCAAGGCATGCATCCCATTCGTGATACCACACATATATCATCTGACCGCTTGATCGAGTAGGATTCCGTCAAGCGTACCGCAGTCGGTATCTGGCATTGCCGTTCGTGCAAAAAAACAATCGCTGGCGGTGCTTGGACCGTCGCGACAACTGCTGCCGCAACAGTGCGGAGGTGAGCAACGACTACACCCATCTTTCAGTCCTATCTTAAATCTGCCGCAGCACGGTTCGTCGTCTACGTGAACTTACAGAGGCATAGGATACATGGATTTTCTCCTTTGCATGTTGTTTTACATATCTCGACCCAATGTCCATGCCTCATGAAATACCGCTCTTGCGATCGTGCGATCAGTTGATTAAAAGTACATATATTCAAAGAGCACCGAAACACAAGAATTCGATATATGATATCAAATCGCTATCAGGGACCAGGTTCTGGTCCATCTTCTAAAGTGGGGCTGTCGCCCTCTTCCTCATCACTGGCATCCTCGTCCTCCGCATCAGTGCTGTTGTCGTCACTGTCATCGTTCTCGTCTTCACTCTCATTGAACATCAGTGAAATGAACTCATCACCAAGTTGAGCATCTTCAATCGAGACCTGTTGTGAACTTGGGGTATGGTTAGAGGTATCAGATCCAGATGTGGCCGTGGAAACGCCGGTAGGAGCGGCGTTCTCCAAGGTCGACAAAGGGGATCCGGTCTTGGTCGTATTATTTGTGGTCGGTACTTTGCGGTTGCGATTTGCTCGAATGACATGCGGAAGCTTGCACCCCTTGGTCGAACAAGTGCCCCTTTCTGCAAAGTCTGGGCACTCCCGGACATGTTGCATCTGACAGTCGAGGCCTTTGGAACAATAACCGAGTACCGCAAAGTCACGACAAACACCATGTCGCTGGCCCACGCGAACGTGAGGGAACGGACAATTTTCCCGAGTACACCGTCCGTTGTTCGCAAAATGAACACAAAGAGGAGTACGTTCCGGGA
>JBBPMZ010000530.1:0-12820 GCA_038090575.1 Tylopilus cf. pernanus | reverse complement strand
ACACTCTGGCGCTTCCGGCCCCAAAGTTGGGTAACATGGGTTCAGGGGCCACGTTTACGCCAAACGGTGCTACATCATGATTGGGGTCACGGACGATGGGAGTTAAGACCATATCATCTGTTTTTGGCAAATTCAGTAGTGTCAACTAGAGCATCACACTTTGAAGGAATTCAGGGACGTACGAATCAGCAATCGACTATGAGGGGCCATTGCATTTCTAACATTCCTCATGATGACGCAAGCTTTGTCATCTGGCCAGTCATGAAGGATGTAACGAAGCTGTAGAAATATTGAAAGCAATTCCGTCATTATCCCAAGACCAGCGCAAGAAAGGTTACACGCACATAGTATACATCTTGTCCCTTGACAGGACACTCTTGGAAAAAGTCGAGAGGAACGAATTCAACTCGATGATGTTCTAGTGCTTCTGGCGCGTCCTTAGACCAGACCTGTGATGGCGAACAAATGCCAGCAGCATGAGGAGCGCTACATTTACGAAGACATCTCAAAAAGAGACATAAACCTACCTCTTTCGCTTGGACCAAAACATCAGGTAGGTCTTGATCAACGATGTGAAGGTGCGGGTACATCTTCAAAAGAGGTATGGTGACTGCCCCGACACTACCACCCACATCACAAACAGTTTTCACTTCGCTCCACGGATAGTCTAAGCAACACACTGTCGTCTTCCTAAAAAAGCAGACGAAACACTATTCACTTACGATGCCACCTTAGGCAGCACTTTTTCGAGGCACCTATCAGCTATTAGGCTGGTTGCTGTAGCTAAGCACATTCATCCTGAAAGGCCGATCATCCTCCAGTCCCTCCCCCAAAGTCCAAATATAGTAGTTGCCGTAGGAGAGGTTCCACTTGCGAGGGCACACGGAGGCTCCCATTGACCTCATTAGCACCTCGCTAGTGCGTATTACTTGTCATGACGGTTTTTATGTTTTCTGTGTTGTTTGAGGTCATTCCTTGTCGACCGAGTCTAATACTGAGTCGGCACTTCCCCCAAGAGGTGTACATGCATCATCTCATCACACCAATTATTCTGATAAAATCAATCCAGCACATTTAGGCTCAAGTACAACCAACTCCAAGTGGCAACCGAGTCGCACACCATCATCGGGATACAAATGGTACTACGCAAAGAAGGCGAGTCTTGTGACATTTTGCAACATTCCCTACACTTTGCACCGTCCTGTTACTTGACCCTGATAGCAGGGACTGACGCGTTGCTGGCCCACCGACCTTTGGCTCGCATGGGCTGAGGGCAAGCTTGGCGGCGGCGTAAGCAAGGGGGTGGCCAGTTGCTTTGAAGGCCAGCGCGGACAAATGGCTCAGACTGAAAATGTATATATAAATATTCTTCCACTAGGATGCTAGTGTACATACCGTGCATTAACTTCAATGACAGAACATTCTCTCACGTATGGCTACTGGACTCTCCGACAACACCGCTGCCCCCTATAACATGATATTGATCATTCAGTGCTTGGCTGGGGGAAACGACGATTGAGTCACCCGTGTGCGTTCCCGGAGAGTCCAAGTTTCCCATGTCGTAACGAATGGCGGTGTTGTCGGCACCTTCGCGAACGATCTCGTACTCGACGAGAACTTGGGGAGGAAAGTGAAAGAGATTTAGCGGACAGATAGTGCAACTCAAGAGGATGACTGACGGTGCTAAATCCCAGGCCGTCGAGAGGGAATGCAGAATGACAGGATGGCCGATCTTTTCTGCAGCTCCAAGAGCTACGTCAATAGTAGAGTCGGCAACACCTCCACCCGCGAACAGGTCCCGTCCTTGCGCACCAGTAACACCCGCCTTGTAGAACGCCGCCTCACCCTGTCCAGCCGGCTGTCCCTGCGTCCTGCCAGTCCTCCCATACAACTGGTGCTAGTCCAGCTGCAACGGCACGCAGTGTCCCAATATCTGTGCGTTACCTGAGTGTGCCAATCAAACGGCAAGTTCTATTGTTCCGGCACACACAATCATCCGGAATAGCGTCCACTGGTAACGCCTGCCCGCTTGCACCCCCGGCACTCCCCGTCGTCCCTTCAGCAAGCCCCCCCACCCCCCATCCAGCGTCTTGAGACAGTGCTTCTTGTGACCGAGCACGTTCACATAGAAAGCAAGGAATTGCTTTGTTTGCTTCCCCGTATCCAGCATCTACACGGGAGGCATCCTGGTCCGTACCATCATCAGCGGTCCACGGAGAATGGGTGGGAGGGCACACCGAAAGTGATGAGGAACGCGGTCAGATAGAATGATACCCACTCAAGTATTTCGACTACCTGGGTAACCTGATTATACTCGCTTGTTCCTGAAAACAGCGGCAATCCCAAGAACGGCTCCACCGTCATACAGCCCAAAGACCACATACTGACGCAAGATGTATAAGGGATGCCAGTGCCAATGATGGCTTCCGGTGATCGGTAGAATCTTGAATATACCTATATACTGTTTGTCGTTCGATGGCGTGCCGATCTAGAGTCAATGTCCTTACTTTGAGTCTGCGTTGGATTTAGGGTCGATGCAAGTGGTAGAACAAGGACAATGCATACGATTTCGAAAGGGCATTTTCTGGTTTGGGATCAAGCACGGTGAGGGCATCCAACAGTTGTGCAGTAAATAACTTGACGAGTTGCGTGCTGAAGCCTTGAAATTGGCTCTGTTTGATGAGTTCGTAAAGATTGGCGGAAAGGAGTTCGAAGACGAGGCGAAGATACTTGCGGCGGATGAACGAGTCCCGCAGTCGCATCATATGACGTTCGTCCCCCGGATCATGCTACTAGTAGTTATTGAGTTAAAGCGGATTTGAGAGGTGACTCCACAGAGGGACAGGCGAAGTACGCACCAGTTCCGAGATCATCACCCCTATCATACTTTGATTGAAGTAGACCGGCTTATTTTTGACAACCTTGACAGCAAAAATCCCATTCGTCTCTGCGTTCTGACTTGTCCGAAGGTTCCCTGTCCGAGGATGTCAAGGATGAGGTAACGGCTACCGGTGACCAGGATTATTGGGGAAGCCAGATCCCAGGCCATTGAGAAGGGATGCAGAACAAAGCATGACAGGGTGGCTGATTTTTTCTGCAACTTCAAGAACCGTGCGTCAGTAGAGACAGCAGTCGACTGTGCAACCGGTACGTCAATCTCTGGGGTTGCATGAGGGACCGACTGTCAGGCAAACATGGGGACGAACCTGATCAGGAATGCATGCACGAGTGAGATAGACTTAGTGCGTAGATTTTTGCGCCAGGTGTTGTCGCGCACGCTAAACGGAGGTGATGTGGTCTGGAGGGTTGAAGCTGTTCGGTTTTGGGAGCGTGAATTCACCGACACGTAGAAGACGGTGGTGAGGCAAGGGAAGAAAGCTCTACCTTGCCGACGGGATAGGAGTGCTAGCGCGTTGGTGGTAGTAGGAGCACCCGTGGGCTCCGTGACTTCGGTCACCACAACCTGAGCATTTTTTATTGTGCGGAGCACAGGAGCATTGGAGATCCCAGCAGAGAGCACGTCCGCTCTTGCTGAGGCGCTTGGGCCTTTAGGCAGCACGATAGAGAGGGACGGGGGGGAACCTGCAGGTGTGAGTAGTGCGAAACTGACTGACTACGACAGCATTGCAAATCTAACTACGAGGCCGCCGGCCACTGCGCCGGGACCCCCGGCACCGATCAGCGCGGCTCGCCAACCAACTTGAAGGTCCTGGCCGAGACCCACCGGGTACAACGAGGCAGGCGAAACCGCTAGAATGATCAAAGAAGTCCGTGCGAAAATGAATGCGTAGTACTACCATCCAGGATCTTCTCCGATGAATCTTGTGTAATGGAAACGTCTGCGGAGCCTTGTAAGATGCGCTGAGGTCTCCGGGGTGTGCAATAAATCTATATAATTTAAACATAAAAGGAAAGGACAAGTATTGTTACTACCACTAGAGCTTATATATGAAAGAGAAAATCTACAGTAAAGAATGAGCTTAGACATGAATTAAGCGGAGGAACGATGACAAATAGATTGAAAGGGCACGACCGGATGCGGAACAAGTACTAGATCTCAGTCTCCGAGTCGCTCGGGCTTGGGTGAGTCTTAAAAGGAACCGCATGACTTCGATGCGAGAACTACTTATAAACCGGCGCACTCAACAGGCTGCCAGTTACCTTTTTCGATCGTTTCCAACCCCTAGTGACCCTTCCAACCCTCAATGTCCAGTCTCGAGGCCACCAAAGAAGAACTGGTGCGCACTCCAAGCCCTTCCGACTCTTTCGCATCACTCCCCCCACTCCCCCCGCTCCTTCCCACTAATGTCGAGGCCAGAGGGAAACTGCTACGCACTTGCTCTGGAATCCCGTGTCACCCCAGCTCCTCGCTTTTCCAACCCAACGCTACGACGCCAGGGTCCACTGTTGTCTCAGACAAACTTACGACGACATCTGATTTTCATAAGTCTTCTGCCAAAGTACTATCTCGTCTGACCGGATCAACAGAAGAGTTGCGTGAATTGATGAATATGTTGGTTGCTGCCTGTGATCTGGGTATCCGGGTGATCCGTCGTGTTGAGGAACCATACTGTAGCGAGTGTAATCAGCTCATTGTGCTTCAAGAAGAGTCGGATTTCGGTGAGTAAAATATTTTCATGCCTTGAGACGGCGATCTTCAACTGATTAATGGTGAAGAACAGTGCTTAGCGATTATAAAGACTGTGCTCTCGGCAAGCAACATGTGCAGGGAGCTCATTGAATCTACTGCCGCCCGTGCACTCCAAGTCGCATCCACTGGTTCAGAAAGTCCTGGGGGGTTGGACGGTCTGGGAGCCAGGCCCACCCCAGGTCCAAGTCTGGAGGTTGTCAAGCTCGCGTCAAATAATGGAATTCACTAGTTACGCGTAGTACGTATGAATTCAAATGAGTAACTACGTAGCCCTTGTCCGAGTCTTTCGACTCCACCAGCGCAGTTACAACAGTGGAACAAGATCCAGAAATATTCGGTTATATCCTTTTGAGGAATCTCGGAGTCCTGAACCGCCATGACGACAGTAATGCCGCAGAAACTTATGTCTGAGATTTTGTTCCAAGGTTTCATATACAGGCGACTTCATAATATTTGAGGCTTGAACACAAACTGAGACTCTTTGAGAGGTTCGAATGAAGTCGGCTAGCCTAGTACCAGTACTACTGACTTCGATTTCGGTTGAGCGCTTGAACAAGTCAACATTGTCGCGAGAAGATTTTAAAATGAACATGCGCGGTGCGAGGTTGAAGACGGTAGCCCAGGAGATTTCGGGTCGGATTGTCTGCAGCGCGCAGCAGAACGGGACAGTCAACAGCAGAGAGTGTGTCAGCAGAACAATGGCAGAGAACAACGATGATTTTGGCAATGCTCGTAGTGGCATGGTTGACAAGAGGTCAGGCCTTAAAGACGTGGAGATGGGTTGGGTCGAGAAACTTGAGGAAAGAACGGCCGATCTCGGTTGCACGGGTGCACCAACTTAGAGTCTTGGAGACGCGAAGATGGGCTGGGCCGAATGATCCAGGAGGGGAGGACGGCCGGTCCTGATTGTACGGTTGTGTTAAGGACGTGAATGTAGGTCAGGCCGAATGATCTCAAGGGAGGTGGGCGACCGATCCTGGTTGCACGACAGAATTGAGGCCGTGGGGGTGGGTCAGGCCGAATAACTTGAGAGAGGTAAGGACGGCCGATCCTAGTTGCGCGGCTGCATTGAAGACGCAGAGATGGGACAGGCCGAGGAATATGAGGAGGAAAGAACAGCCGATTAAAGACGCAAAACTGGGCCAGGCGGAATAATTCAAGGGGAAGGGACGGCCGATCCTGGTTGCACGGTTGCATTAGGGATGTGGAAAGGGCTCAGGCCGAATGATCCAGGAGGGGAGGACGGCTGGTCCTGATTGTACGGTTGTGTTAAGGACGTGAATGTAGGTCAGGCCGGATGATCTCAGGGGAAATGGGGGGCCGATCCTGGTTGCACGACCAAATTGAGGTCGCATGGGTGGGTCAGGCCGAATAACTTGAGAGAGGTAAGGACGGCCGATCCTAGTCGCACGGCTGCATTGAAGACGCAGAGGTGGGTCAGGCCGAGGAATATGAGGAGGAAAGAACGGCCGATCCTGGTTGCACGGTTGCATTAGGGATGTGGATATGGCTCAGGCCGAATGATCCAGGAGGGGAGGACGGCCGGTCCTGATTGTACGGCTGTGTTAAGGACGTGAATGTAGGTCAGGCTGAATGATCTCAGGGGAGATGGAGGGCCGGGCCTGGTTGCACGACAAAATTGAGGCCGTGTGGGTGGGTCAGGCCGAATAACTTGAGAGAGGTAAGGACGGCCGATCCTAGTTGCACGGGTGCATTGAAGACGCAGAGATGGGACAGGCCGAGGAATATGAGGAGGAAAGAACGGCCGATTAAAGACGCAAAACTGGGTCAGGCCGAATAATTCAAGGGGGGAGGGACGGCCGATCCTGGTTGCACGGTTGCATTAAGGACGTGGATATGGGTCGGGCCGAATGATCCAGGAGGGGAGGACGGCCGGTCCTGATTGTACGGCTGTGTTAAGGACGTGGATGTAGTTAGGCCGAATGATCTCAGGGGAGATGGAGGGCCGGTCCTGGTTGCACGACAAAATTGAGGCCGTGTGGGTGGGTCAGGCTGAATAACTTGAGAGAGGTAAGGACGGCCGATCCTAGTTGCATGGCCACATTGAAGACGCAGAGATGGGTCGGGCCAGGGGATATGTGGATGAAAGAACGGCCGATCCCAGTTGCACGGTTACACTAAAAGGTAGTAAAGACGCAAAAATGGGTCAGGCCGAATAATTCAAGGGGGGAGGGACGGCCGATCCTGGTTGCACGGTTGTATTAGGGACGTGGATATGGGTCAGGCCGAATGATCTAAGGAGGGAAGAACGGCCGATTCCGGTTGCACGGACGCATTGAAGACGTGGAGATGAGTCGGGCTGAGCGATATCAAGGGGGTCGTGCCACGGCCGATCCTAGTTGCACGGTCTAGTTGAGGATGTAGGGGTGGGTCAGGCCGAACAATCTAAGGAGGAGAGAACAGCCGATCCTGGTCGCACGGTCGCATTAAAGACGTGGGGATGGGTCGGGCCAAATGACACAAGGGGGAGGACGGCTGATCTTGATTGCACGGTTGTATTAAGTAAGGACATGGATGTAGGTCAGGCCGAATGATCTCAGGAGAGATGGGGGGCCGATCCTGGTTGCACGATCGAATTGAGGACGCAGGGGTGGGTCAGGCCGAATAACTTGAGGAGGCAAGAACAGCCGACCCCAGCTGCACGGTTGCATTAAAGATGCAGAGATGGGTCAGGCCGAGGAATATGAGGAGGAAAGAACGGCTGATCCTAGTTGCATGGTGGCACTAAAGATGGGCCAGCCCGAATTATCCAAGGGAGAGGAACGGCCGATCCTGGTTGCACGATCATTGTATTAAGGACGTGGATGTGGGTCAGGCTGAATGATCCATTAATCCCAGGGGGGACGGGTGGCCGATCCTGGTTACACGGTCAAGCTGAGGACGCGGGGGTGAGTCAGGCCGAACAAGCAATTCTGATTGCACGATTGTATGAAAGATGTGGAGACGGGTGTGGAGACGGGTGTGGAGACGGGTCAGGCCGATCCTGATTGCACACGGTCATGTTGAGGACAAAAAAAGGTCAGGGCGACATAAAGACTTGAATTCTACATTAAGGCCAAAACGTACTAAGAGAAGATAAAAAGCAAAATTTCCTCAAGCCTCTCCCAGCACTCTCTTTGTGGGCCGACGGCGTCGCTTGGCATTCTCCTGAGTACCATTTAATTTGCTTCCAGAATCCGAGAATCCGGAGGCACCGGCCTGCTCAACTTGAAGCGTTGCAAGGCCTGGAAGGCCACCAAGAATGCCATTTATGACGGAGACAATCTCATCGGCATTCCGATGACTGAGAGTCGACTTGACAAGGAAATCCGGGAAATCCGCCCCATTAGGCTCAACCTCCACGGATCTCCAACACTCGTGCAATAGCAAGCCCAGACCAAGCACGATGCGGATGCCACTCTCATCTATAAACGTGGCTGTGTGCAGAGCATCCAGGGCCATCTGAAACTTGTCTCTCGACATATGAATCTCCGCAGGCAAGTATTTATTTGCCCACTGCCAGGAGGCCCAAACAGGCAAATTGCTTTCGACCTCACTAGCAGGCAGATCGACGCTCTGCAATAAATATAAATAAATGACGAAACCAAATGATGGAAGGTACTTGCAGGACTGGGTAAAGCGTATGCAGCAGAGACCAAGTTGCTGTAAGATCGGTCCGCTGAAAGGTTCCGCAAGAATGACGCGCAGTCATGCTGATTCGCAGCAGGGCTTGTTTCCTCCGGGACTGTAGGTTGATTGTTGGGAGAACACTTTTGACGCTTGAGGGGAGCGGCGTCGAAGTTAGAGCCAACGTTGCCTTTCCCAGTGTCATCAACATCAAGGCAATTATCAGTAGGACCAATATCGCCCACTACGGTGTCCACAGGTTCATCGATCTCGAGGTATGGACGTTTACGAGGGGGAGCTAACTCCAGCGGTGCTATCTTGCCTGGCAAGTCCCCCCGCTTCGCCTTGATAAATGTGAGAATAGGCAGTCCTTCCCTCTCTCGCTGCCGCCAATGAGACCAGAGAGTGGCGATGGCGATTTTTGTGAAACGGGAAGGGTCCATCATATGGAACCCCTCAGGAAGGGTTGCAGAGTCGATGTATTCTGTTGGTGTCTTTGAGAGGAGGATCCAAGGGACGACGACCTTGGCCCTCGTCGTGAACTTGACTATGAGGCATGAATAAGGACTTAGGTGAGCATCAGCCAAAAATGAAAACGAACTGTAAGCCTTGCGAAATATTTCACGAACAATGGCTTGTCGTGCCTTCAGCGGGCGGGAGTAGAGTAGAGGGAGTATAGGGTTCCCATCACGATCAACATTTACTATGGAACCTGCGTCCACGTCGGCGTCCTCATCTTCGTCCTCGTTCTGAGACTCGGAATCTTCGCCATCTAAAATTGCGGCTATCAATAAAATGGGAAGGGGGCGGGATGAAACGCATACCCTGACCAAGGACATAATCTGCAAGAAACTCGCTACCATCCTTCGTCCATTTCTTTGTCTCGTTTGAAAACGCCGAGAATGTTTTATCTCGACCTTGTGGAGGGTTACCTTCCATTCTAAAACCAGACATCAGTAATGCAGGATTGGTACGTGGATAACTCACATGGCAGTCTTGACGCCAGCATCGGATTTATATCCCAAGACTACCACAGCATGGACTCCCATAGTGCGGCGCAAAAAGTCAAGGAACTCAGCAGTATCCGCTTTGAGGTTTTTCTTCCTATAGCTATAGCCTCTTAAGCAAGCCCAACGAAAGTCAAGTCAAGGTTAAGAAAGTGCTTATGCTGATTGTTTTTCGGAAGGCGCTCCTAGGGAATTCCAAGATGCGGCTGCGCGTTCTGCTTCTTCCTTCTTCTTCGACTCTAGTTTGTTCCACCACGCTCGTATAATTTTGGTACGCGTTCCGATGCTCGTTTTGCTGCTTTTGTCCCTGAGTTCATTGTCGAGTTCGTCAACTTCATCTTTGAAAATTCGTTGGGCTGCGCGAAATGCATCCCAGGGCTTGCGATACTCGCCAGCCTCAGTGGGCCTTGCTGCATCTGCCCGCTCTCCAACAATGAGTGTCTCGTTCCCGGGCCGTTGTTCATCAATGGCCTTGATGGCCGCCTCTTCCTCAGTCTGGCCACCTTCGGCCAAGTAGGGCTCAAACTCCTTGAAGATAGCCTACCAGACTATAAGGGTGATAGAGTGACGTTGCCAATGTGAACCACTCACCAAGTGCAATGACTTCAGAAGCTCAATGGTTTCCTTCTCCAGCTTTGCGGCATCAGCAATAGCGTCGCGACAGCGTCTCAACACAGCGGCCCGTTCCGCGGTATTCCCGCGAGCATCTGCGTACTGAGGAAGGAATTCTTCCAACGTTTCTGCAAATACAACCGACCAGTCAGGCATGATGCGGGTGTTGAAATCTAAGTGCTAGAGCGCAGGGGTGAGTCTGTTGAACCTAGTGGTAAGCGATGCAACGTATTTGCGGTACGAGCCGCCATCGGTTACTTAAGGACAACTGAAAATGCCGCTGTTGACGCGTTCGCAGTGTGAGTTGCCACCAATACCACCGGCCTGGGAAGACTGATGCACCGGCAAGTTTGCAACCAGGCATAAATAGAAGCTTGCGATCGAAGCGGATAGACTGCCGTTGACTGTTTTAAGTGCTGTGGTGATAGAATTTTGTAGTTGACATACTTCAACCTGCTGGACGTAGGTGAGATCAGCGATCCGCGTTCCCATGGAAAACTTAACCAGGAATTTCTGAATTAGGTATAATAAGAAGTAGCTGGGCGTACCACGCCTATTTTGGAGTCCTGTGTTGAATTACAAGTCCCTGTTCCGCTGTCCGTGTAGCGCATCCCTATATTGTATGTTGCAATATATCGAGTAAGTATGCTACCATCGCAATGTCACACTCCTGCATTGCAACATAAGTCCCTGTCCCGTACTAATGTCAGGCTTTCTCTGAGATATGTCACGGTGTTGAAATAGAACAAGTTATATATTGCAATGTGCCAGCATCCCCGCGTTGCATATTGGCTTGAATAAGGTGGATTTTTGTTTTTGTAATACGCAGCCTGAGAACACAATACAAGAAACACTATATCCGCTACACAGACCATCATGACAGCAAATCTATTTACAAACCAGACGCTCTTCTGGTTGCTCGGCAGCTGCGCTTCGCGCGTCGCTTGACTCGTTCAGGTGCTGGTAAGTGAGACAAGAGGCTACCATCACGATCCTCCGATGGCATCTGATTGGCCTGGGGAATTTCGTCGTGTGGAGCAGGCAGGGTGTTATCATGATGAGGTGGGGGGAGCGGCTGCACGATGACGGGTTCTAAATCGTCCCCTTCGATCTGCAAAGCCTAAAACAGGTGAGGTTCTCAATGCAGTTGGCAAGTGGTCGCTTCACTTACCACTGGTCCTGCATACTCACACGAAAGTATGACTGCACGAAGAGTCACTCCGCGTGGTAGACTGAGTTTGACGAGAGCACCAGCTGCGTTGTAAGCCATGGGGGACTCAAAGCAAGCTGCGGAGGCAGCAAGATACGTTTTTAAACCCAATCACTGGCACCTTTTTACTAGTAATGGGACGAAACCTTCTGAGGGTCCGAATCTTGGCGCCACAAATTGTTTGCAAGAAGCGGCTCGTGGCTTCATGTAGACCAGATAATGCAACAGATTGCACGGCCAGCTTTGCATGATGGAAGCATTGCATTACGTACCTACTAACATTGCAATCCATCAACGTCTCATGTGATCCGATCAAGTAGTAGTAGTAATAATTCACCTCATTACGAATATCATAATCCGAGATTACTTTTAGTGCAATCCGGAGTGCTCCGCACGCCTTCCGTATCCGCACGCCTTCCGACAGGTTCCGGTCTTCAATGCACGGCGCACGCGTTCTTTGCTCGCTCACGGCACTACACCAATTATTGGCTCAGTCACCTTCCGTTTTGCGCTTGCTTTTGCCTTCCCCATTTCGCCGGTTCAGTGGAATGGGCCCCCACACAAGCCTAGCTGCTAGTGCGGGTGAATTTTATATATATTGTGTAATGGTTTTTGTGAATGTTATACGACCATTTTGTCTCAGTGGGGCCTGTAGCACTGCGCATAATACATATACTACTTTTTCGAGCGTCGGATCATCTGTTCTGATAGAATTCTGCCTCTCCAACAGCTATTTGATTGCTAACGAAAGAATCGGAGGATACACACGACGGGGCTCTTCAATAAGTAACTCTACTTTCTCTGACCAACGATGTGCCGGAACACAAGTTTTACAATAATTCCCGCACGATTTTACCCAAGAACCGAATGAACTATAGCTTACTAGTAGCCCGCTGTGCATTATTCAAAGTTTGGCCACTTTGCCTCGCTCGTGTCGATAGCAGCAAGCATACATTGGTATGCTTCCTCCATGGTATGCATGCGGTAGAGAGTGGCCGAGGGAAACCCAAGAACGTTGGGTATCGCAATGCGTCTGTGCAACATGTGCCACAATTTCAAGTCGCGTAAGTATGCGGCCAAGGCAGAAAGCTGAAAGAGACCTACCGCGAGCAATATATCCCTACTCTATGTCCCCGAGTCACAAGGTATATTTTCCCCCTTGCGTCCGGTGGGGGCACATCAAAGGTAAACCAATTGTAGGTATGTTTCCCATATCCTTCTGGGGCAGCGATCCTTGAGGGAGGCAATTGTTCCGCTACAACCAACTCCATTCTGCCTGCCACCTCTCTGGATCGGGGTAATCGCACGGGCGGTTCTGCACGCATGAGAGACAAGGTTGTGAGGTCCTCCGTGGCCTCAATGCAATCCGCAAACATCAGCAAATACAGAGTTGACTGGACAGTGCTGACTAGAGCTGGAAAGTTTCATAGTACTCATAGTGAGGTCCAATGTAGATAGTGCTACCACACCACTGTCATAGAATCATAGTCTGTCCCAGTCTATCTCATTTTCATAATCTATCATAATCCATAATAGTCTATTTCATTTTCACAGTCACCTCATAGTCCATCATAGTCCACTCCATGTTCATAGTCCATCATAGTCTATTTCATTCTCACAGTCACCTCATAGTTCATCATAGTCCACTCCATGTTCATAGTCCATCATAGTCTATTTCATTCTCACAGTCACCTCATAGTCCATCATAGTCCA
>JBBPMZ010000529.1:0-12821 GCA_038090575.1 Tylopilus cf. pernanus | reverse complement strand
CGTATATACCCAGGTTTGTTCTGCCTACATTTGCACGGTCGTATCACCGATAACGATATATTATAATAGAGCTATGACAGTCTTCTCTGCTGGATTAGAGGCAACAGTCCAGGATCTTCCTGGACGACGTGTCGGACTTGGCATTCCCCCGAGTGGGCCAATGGATGCCCAAGCGTTCAGGGCTGCCAACTGCCTCGTCGGGAACCACCCAGAAACAGAAGGTCTCGAAATCGTGACGCTCCCTGGCGCGGGGTGCAAGCTTACCTTCCATGTTCCTTGTGTGGTGGCCGTAACTGGGAAGGCAGTCACTGTCAAGGTCAACTGCGAGCCAGCGCCGATGTGGGCTCGTCTCGTTATACCTGCTAAGGGAACACTAGAATTGGCAGGGGAAGGAGTAGAGACAAGTAGCGGCTTCAGGGTATATCTTGCTGTTCGAGGTGGTTTCCCGGAAATCCCCCAGTACCTTGGGTCGAAATCCACCTCGATAGGGTTCGGTGGTTATCAGGCTAGTTATTTCGCATCCATTGATGTCAACAAGATGCTCATATCGTCACAGGGGCGTGCGCTGAAGCCTGGGGACCAGATTGCACTCGGAAATTGTCTTCCGAATTCTCATGAACTGCAGCATGCTATTCCGTTCGTGTTACCGACAGCGCTTGTTCCCACATATCCCAAAAACTGGGTGGTGAATGTTCTCTCGGGCCCTCAAGACGACGCTGAATACTTGACGCCAGAAGGAAATAAGACATTCTACTCGACACAGTGGAGCGTCGCTCCGTCCAGCAATCGTATGGGAATCCGCCTGCAAAGTAAACACGGGATACAGTGGGCCAGGGCGGACGGTGGTGAAGGAGGCTCACATCCTAGTAACATCCTTGACAATGGCTACGCGTTGGGGACTGTCAATTTGAATGGAGACACGCCCGTCATTCTTACCCAAGAGGGACCCGATATGGGAGGATACATTTGTGCCTGCACTGTCGCGTCGGGTGATTTGTGAGTCAACTTTATCTCGGATCGTTGTACTGAGCCGGAACATATTACACAGGTGGAAGTTGGGTCAATTGAGCCCAGGAAGTACGGTGTCGTTTAGGCGGATTTCCTGGGCGGAGAGCCAGCTAGTCGCCCAAATCTCGAAACAATGGGTCGAGGACATCCAATCCGCTGTTTCAGGGAATATTGTTGTTCCAGCGCGAGCTGTACCGGACTCTGGGACAGAGACAAGCGACGCCAACCCTATTCTTCGACGGATTGTCGCACCTGCTGGGAGTCCAAGGCCCACGGTAACGTTCCGCCAAGTAAGTGCCTTACGTCTCTCAATGCACGTGGCGTAGTTTGATGTAGTACTGCAAGGTCGGTGACTCTGCGATTCTCGTCGAGTACGGTGACATGAGACTCGATTTCGAATTGCGTGCACGGGTCCATGCGCTAGAGACCGAAGTTCATAGGGGTAAGGTAAATGGGATGTGCTCCTTTGCGGCATGTATCAGATCAGTCTTGGTGAGCTTTCATATAGCGCTCTCAATGTTTTCATGTCATCGAACTCCGCACATGCAGTGTCGCTTCGACCCCGACATCATCTCTCAAATGGATTTTCTCAATTTCTTAGTCAAGGTAGATAACACGCTTCCAGACTCGATGGCCAACGTCGAGTTCCCTGGAAGGAAGATCGTCTTTCCCATCGTCCTCGATGACAGATGGAACCGCGAGGCTCTGGAGAGGTACATGAGTACCGCTCGGAATAAGGCAGTTTACCTTCCTAGCAACATCGACTACCTCGCAAGGAACAACGGCCTCCAAGGAGGTGCCACAGAGGCGTTGGAGAAACTCATGGGATCCACCTGGGTATTTTGAACCGTACTTGTCCGTCATCCTACCCATCTAACGGGCTTGTCTCGATCCGTAGCTTGTGTTTGGTGTCGGATTTTATCTTGCTTGTCCTTTTTTGATACCAGTTTGTTGTTCAACTCGGACACTTTTGGCTACGCTGAGGCATTCTTTTGCAGATTGACCCCCGGTGTCGTCTCGTGGGGCAAAAGATGAACCCATCACGCACTTACACACCGAGCGTGAGCCTGCTTCTCACTCGCAGCAGAGGAAATGTCCTTTCATGTTGACCCTAAACTCTTTCAGGGAGCAGTTGGAATTGCCGGGCCAGTGGCAGCAATATACCCAATCGTCTCTCCGGGAGGGTACCAACTCTTTGGAAGGACGTTGCCAGCATGGCAAACTTGGGGGAAAGGAGTCGACTTCAGCTCAGAACACCCATGGTTACTCCGCCCATTTGATCAGGTACGAAGTGCCTCTAATTAGCTCAGCCGCGACTTGCTCAAAATAGGTCCTCGGCGAACAGGTTTCCTTCAGGCCTGTCAGCGAGGACTGCTACTTAGAAGTAAGGCTTGTCTCACTCTTTGGTGGCGCTTTTCGACGCCACGTCCCAGTTCGAGCAACAGTTCAATGCGGGTCAATACAAGTTTGAGGTATTCTTGAATTGATCTTGGGAAAACGATCATGATTGGTCTGATGATGTTGCACCAGATCGAACCAGCCGTGTTCTCAATGGCAACTTACACGGGGTTCGTGAAAGCCATCGCTGACGAAGTTGCCGAGTACATGGGCAGTCGAGCGGTGGCGGCGGCTCGGGAAGGTGCAAGGTGAGAAACAAGCTCCCAACGGAGGTGGGATCTTACTTCAAGTATGCTCCAATTTAGGGAAAACGAGCTCCTTCAAGAATGGTTAGCCGAAAAGGCGCTCGAAGCATCAAGTGGCGAAGGAGGTAAGCGATTCGAAACTCTGGTACGATTGTACGTGTTAATTGGAAGCAGACTCGAATGAAAGCAAGGAAAACTGGGATGGTGCATGTATCCTTTCGTTCATGTCTGCCTCCATCTGGAAGATCAAATGCCAGGTTGGCCAAACGATTCAATCGGCGGACGAAGTCATGGTCGTTCTAGAAGCTATGAAGACAGAAATTAACGTTCTTGCAGGGGAAGAGAACGTCGGGAGGGCGGTTAGAGGACTGGGAAAGGGGATTCGGGAAGGCGCGAGTGTGCAGGCAGGTGATCCACTAGTGTGGGTGTCATAAATTACTCCCGAAGAAAGTCCTTGGTAGTGAACAGATTTGTCTACGAGATTGGAATTCGTTTCATCGCACCAGGATTTATTTCTGACCATTCTCCATCTACCAGACTTAAAGCTTTCCCAAAGATATCCATGTAAACAAGGCTAGAGTCAGGACCGACTTTGTCGTGAAGGATCTCTCGAGCAGACTGGAATGAAATCTCCGGTACATCCACATAAGATTTTAGCATGCATGATTGTAGCCCTGTAAGACGACCAACGCCATCCAGTGTCATGGAGAGGATCTAGGTGTGGTTTAATTGACTGGGAAACAAGCACAAACAAAGTCGTCAACGTACGTTCGTAGGCGCAATGGTACCAGCCGGGTCACGGTAGACTTGAAGGGCGAGGGAGCGAACGAGAGAAAGGTTATTCCATACAGGAGTATCGAACGTGGTTTGGAATATGGTTTCCGCGGGTCCGTACGAAACATCCACGTAAATTGCTAGATCCTCGACAGTGCATGGTATTTGGGCGAGGACGGCATGTATCCGCTCAACCTGCTGTTGCCAGGAAGGTATAGGACGACCAATACAGATCCGTAATTCCGTAAGAGCACTCTCCGGAAGCCAGCTTATATGTTCGAAATGGGTGATATCCAAGGTAAGTGCGCAGAGGGACCGAGGCTCAACAGCACCGATCGGCTTGAGGTATCCGAGACAATCAGTCACTTGAAGGCGTGACACTTTGATCTTGGCCCTCTCCTCAATATCCACGTTCACCGGATCCTTCAGGAAATCGCACCAATCAAAGTAGAGATGCTCGAGTGAATCGAGCGACGCGATCACATCCCAGTAATCCGCATCCACAAAGCTACCCCAAAACTTGATCTCGCGGAGGTTGGTCATGTATAATGTGCCAGCAATGGCGTTCTTGGCCATCAATCGTACTGCCCATGAACCCGTCTCATCGAAATTCCAGTTTGTGAAATGGCATGTTTTAACTCTCTTGGCGAGTGCGAGGGCAAAAGGTTGCCGGAGATTGATTCGCGAGAACAGCCTCGCCTCGCGTGATCGGTTGTAAATAGAGTCATCAGGAAGCGCGCTGCGCGGAAGATCGAGAAATATAGAACCAGAAAAGACAAGATGTTCGAAAATGCGGGAGAGACAGAAATCGGCAAAAAATCGGCAAACCCCAGAAAGGTTGGTGAATACTTGGATTTCCTCTGCGTCTAGAGGTCCTGAAGGTGGTGCAACGCGTTCGAATATGTAGATGTATATTTCGTTTGGTATAACAGTTAAGACTCGATCTTTGCTGCGACGTTCTGGAGCTAGAAAACAATAGACGTTCAAGTCAACGCCGAAAGGTACATGGCTCCTAGACTCACTAGACCATTCCAAGAGTGACATCTGACCGGAATCGAAGGGATGATGTTGGATGTTTCGTGCGCCGCAGCTAACCCGTGAGAGGTGGCGGTGCCCTCGCGTGTTGATTCTCCGGTCGGGTCGGCTCAGTGGTGCCACAGTCGTATTGGAAGTGACTGTTCCGTATTGCTTCATGTATTTCCAGGAGTTCCTCACGCCACCAGCGAGGATGATATTTACGATGGATACTACATTCCTCAAGGCGAGAAAAAATTCTATTGCAGCCTGTTCTTCCGTCTAACATCTTTTCAAGGTACTATTATCATGCCCAATGTCTGGTAGGCAAAAGATATTCCTATCCCAATGGGTGTGTGATAAACCATAGCACCGCAGGGCGATGTCGCGTGACGAAGAGAAGTATCCTAATCCCGAAGTGTTCATGCCGGAACGGTTTTTGCACGACGACAATACACTAAAGGATGACACAGTTCAGTGGATATTTGGGTTTGGGAGGCGCATTTGGTGCGTGCCAGTATATACAGATGCAGGTTCAAGCATTTATCTCACGACACATATAGTCCTGGAAGGCATGTTGCGGACGCCTCGCTATGGTCTGCAATGGTTTGCCTGTTGACGTTGTTTAGAATCGAAGAAACAGAAGGGTCCAAAGATGTCAAGTGGACGACAGGCTTGACCAGGTGAGTAAACCGTTTTCTTTGAAAGAGGGATGTCAATGCTAATGCGGCCTTTGCAGGCATCCTTACCCGTTCCCGTGTATGTTTGTTCCAAGGGATGCAGGGATGGATTCTGAGAAGCTTGGATTGTTGATTTCTGCCTCTGGTGACGGTGACTTGTAAGTGACATATACCCGGTTTTCTGTTCTTTGGCGTATGTCGGATGTCATTACCTCTATCCTTGTGAAGGAAATTGTCAAGGATCGTCAGATGCTTGCAAGTTGCTCCGCCTTGAGATCAACCCAGTTCCAAATAGGTCAGCACTATAAGTCTAATTCAAGAAAAGATATGATACAAAGCATTGTACGTGAGCACTGTAGACGCAGGTAAGTCTTGTCCGAAGCAATGAAAACGAGTCCGTGATCTGTTGTTATGTCTATTCATTAAGCACATCTAACCATCTTCCGTCTACCAAACAGACAGCCGTTCCAAATACCTCCACATACGCGAGGCTGAGGTTGAACGCGAGAACCTTCTAAACGACGGCTCGAACTTCTGTGAAAAGTATCTCGGGTATAGCTCGGCGACTTCTGTGCTGAATCAGTATGCACGATTGAACGCCCCTGAGATGGTGAATGGTAAATAACGCATGCGATGATTGACAATAATCAGAGATAATCAACTGGAAGCAAAGCGAGTCGGCTTACAGGTGAGTCCGGCTCGTCTGGATCACGGCCACATACGTCAAGTGTGAGCGGGTCAAGGCAAGGATAGCTGAGTGACGACGACTGGGGCTCATGCATCAGAGCGGGACTTATGTGGCTCGTCTCAAATGCATCCTCCGAGTCCAGTGAACAAGCAACAGGCGAACTTATGACCGCAGATGACTGGGCGTCACGGAGCCGATCAACTTCGAACGTCCAGATATTCGGGAGAAGAGCATGTTCTACGGGTGCATTGAGCTGAAAACACTTGGTGCGAGGCTTGCAGTGAATCGCTTCAAGCCGGGACACTTTGACACTCTGGCTCGATCTATCGTCCATCGGAAAGCGGAGAAAACCGAGTTCACACCTGGTGAAAGAGAGTTCTTCCAGTGATTCTAGAGAGACGATTGAACGCCAAAGATCATGGTCCACGATGCTATTGGAGAACGTGAGTTGGCGTATGTTTGTCATGTAGGGCATGCCAGTGATGCACGTCCTGGGGACCAGCCCCGCTTCTTCAAAGTGGCGGTCTTTGTTGTCGAAGTGACAGGTTCGCACACTTTTGGCGAGGGAGAGCGCGAGCGACTTCTTCTCGTATATCTGCAAAAGTAATGTCGCCCCGTTCGTGACATCAAACATGTGGCCGCTTGGTGGACTATCGTGATATGCAAAGCCCCGGTACTCGACGTGTCCAAACATGCGGGGAAGACAGTAGTTGGCAAAAAACCTGCAGACTTGGGAGAGTTTGGCCAGTACTCGAAGTTCGTCAGGTGCCATCCGTCCAGTATGTGAGAGGTGTTCGAATATGTAGATGTATATCTCATTTGGTATAATAGATAGAACTCGATGCTCGCTCCGGCGTTCTGGTGCTGATGAGTGGCAAACATCCGGAGTCAACATCAGAGATATGGAAGAGATTCGTGAGCTTACTAGACCATGTAAAGAGTGACATATTTGCGCAGAAAGCGAATGGCAAAGTTGTTGAGTTGCAGACCCCTATGATAACTCGTCCTTTTTTAGCGTGACACAAATAGGGGGAATGAACACTGCCACCGAGCGGGCCGTGAGTTTCTCCGACTCAGCGAATTGGAACAAAGCACTGAGCTCTACCTGTCTATCCGAGTCGAAATGCTTCAGTGGCTCAGTCGGACCGATTCAGTGCAAACTATCACCAATACCACATGTTTTAACGTAGGTAGCACATCCAAGCAAGCTGAGAAGTGTCTTGGGTATATACTCAAGGTCAGGTAAGCTTGTCCTCAAAATACTGGTTCGCTGCATCCAAGTACCACAAGACTCGAGTCTCGAAGCAATGTCTAGAGAGCTAAACAACTTGAGCATATTACGCCGCACTATCTAACCATTCTCCATCCTCTAGACGTAAACGAATTCCAAGAAAGTCCACGTACAGGAGGTTGGAATCGGGATCAAGTTTATCGTGAAGTATGCGTCGAACATCGGAAAGTGACGTGCCGGATCGACCATAGTAGATCGAGCGTTTCACTACGAATGATCGCAGACCTTTAAGCTGGTTGACACCGCGTAATGCTGCGGGAAGGATCTATGGGGCAAAATGAGCACGAGAGTGATACCAAATGAACCTACTCGACTCACGTCTAGCTCTGTGAAGGGCTCATCGAGTTGAACGTGAAGTGTAAGAAAACGAAGGGCTGACAAACGGAGCCATCCAGGAGTTGCGAAGACGTGTTGCAAGGTATGTTCTGTGTGTATACTTGAGACACGAACGTGCAGCGACAAGCTCTCAACAGAGGGTGGCGTTCGCTGGAGGATGGTATACACCTGTTCGGTATATTGGGGCCACGTTCCTGCCGACTCGCCGATAGTAACTTGGAGCTCACTGAGAGCGGATCGACGGAGCCAGCGGACCTGTTCGAAAACATCTACATCCATAATAAGAGTGCGTAGGGATGGTGCATGTATGCATGCGAGAGGACGAAAATCGCCTGTGCAGTGAGTAACTTTGAGGCGGGGAACCTGGAGTATGGCCGGTGGCAACGACCAATCTGCAGAAAAGGGGGGAAATTCGCAGTGACAGAGGCGTAGCTCCTTCAGTGACTGCATAGCAGTGATCGTGCGCCAGTGATCTACGTCCAATGAGGTGCCCGCAAATTCAAGCTCGCAGAGGTTTGTCATATGCAGTATCCCCGAAAGGTGCTGGTTCGGGGTTGTTCCGATTTCATGTTCACCCGGGTTCGTAAGCTTGAAGGTTATTGAAGTTACAGACCCGCACAGTCTTGGCAAGGGAGAGTGCGAGAGGGTGCTCAGCGACGATGTGTGAGACCAGAGTAGTTCCAGTTGAATCTCGGTAGACACCGTCTTTGGAGGGTCCAAAATCGTCGGGTGGATCACGCTCGTGGTAGTGCACAGGGCGTGAAAGCTTGATGCATTCAAACA
This sequence comes from Tylopilus cf. pernanus, assembly GCA_038090575.1. NCBI lineage: Eukaryota > Fungi > Basidiomycota > Agaricomycetes > Boletales > Boletaceae > Tylopilus > Tylopilus cf. pernanus. Next base: position 4,604 of record JBBPMZ010000529.1, on the reverse strand, counting down.
CGAGTGGGAGGCAAAAATTGGCAAAGGACTTGCAAACTAGGGAGAGTGTAGCATATATGCGGCATTCTTGTGGCCCTAGAGGCGTAGTTGGTGGGGCAAGGTATCGGAATATTTTGAAGAAGATCTCGTTAGGAATGTCAGGCAAGATTCGGCCGGCAAGGCGTCGCTCGGGAGCTGAGAACGTACGCGTGAAGTTTGAGTCACAACAACAAGAGGAGACGCGACCCACCAGACCAACCAAAAAGTGACATGGCTGCGAGCCTGACGCTATTCGGTTCGAGCAGCTGCGCTTATAAATGCTTGAATCATCTCGGCTGTCGGAGTGTGACGAGAGAGTTGATGCAAATTGTAGCCTGGACTAGCACACATGAGTGTACTGTGTTGAGATAAGATTAGCAAAAGACAAACAACATCAAACAAGGCTTGTTTTCATCCCATGCAAGTTTAAGCTGATCCATGGCTAAATCAACCTTTAGAAAACACATAGATCGTGGCCGTCGGAAAACAGTCAAAAGCAAAGAACGTGCAACAATCAACGATGTCTACGAATATGCTCCGTCCAAAGTCCGTCGCGCAAAGGTCAAGTTGTCTCTGGACCGCCACGAAGCCGAAGGACGGCAATATGGCTCGGGCGACGAGATAGACCTCAGCGGGTTGGGTCCGGAAGCCATGGAAAAGCTACGCACGAGATTGATGCGGGATGACGACGATGAGAATGGACAAGTTGTAGACAGCGAAGACGATGAGGATGTTGACAGCGAGGATGCCTTCGAGGAGAGTGACAAGGATGAGTTTGCAGGTTCGGGGTTCATACTCAAGGTGCGAAGATGATGTCCCATCTATCGTATCTGTCTGATGACAAACTTCCTAGGGTGCTAAAGCAGGACCTGCGCGCAGGAAGCGGTCTGTTAGTGCGAAGGAGGTCGATCTAAACGAAGATTCTGAGGACCCCAGATCAGCTTCAGGGGATGAAGAGGATGAAGATGAAGACATGGTTGACGGAAGCAATGTCGAATTTTTTGATGTGCTCGATGTGTTCGACGGACGTGCTACTATCGACGACGAGGACCCGTCACCTGAACCCAATAAAAAAGCATCTCCAACGGAGGAAGAGGAAGAAGACGCGGGGACGAGTGAAGGTGACAGTGAACAAGTGGAGGAGGAAGATGAGGACGACGAACTGTGCATATCTGCTTCCGATTCCGAAGACCCCTCCCCGGGAGCCCTCGCAAGCCTCGAAACATTCCTTTCTAATCTCGATCCCACCGCATCCCACAAGCGCAAACCAGACCCAACCGTCACAGAACCCAATCCACAGAAACGCCGACGTGTTGCTGACCGCACTCAGGCTGGCGAAGAGAATGAATTTGGCGTTCGAGGTGCGTACATACATCTGTGCTATTGTTCACGTTCCCATGTCATTTCAGGCGCGAGGGCGCTGAAGTTGGACGACCTTCTTGCGCCACTTGCGTCGTCGTCTGCTTCTATGGCTGCCCTCAAGAAAGCGACAAAGCCCCTCACCTCGTCGAGCATGAAAACGAAGACCCTTTCCGCACCATTACCTCAACGAGCGCAGGAACGTCTCGACCGAGAAGCCGCTTACGAGCAAACGAAAGAAGAAGTAGACAAATGGTCGGCCACCATGAAACGAATCAAAGAGGTATGTCCCACGTATTGCACTGTAAACGACCATCCGTGCTGATGGACTGCTCCTAGGCAGAACACCTCAGTTTTCCTCTGCAAGCCGAAAAACCGACTCGTGTCTCCAACCTCGAACTCGCAGCCAGATTCATCGTGAGTCGTTTCTCTTCCAAGTGGTCACGCTCATGTTTTTCCATGCCAGCCCTCCAACTCGCTCGAATCGGCCGTCGATAAACTTCTCAAATCAGCACAACTCCGTGATGAAGACATCGAGCACACCGAGGCACTCAAGATGGCACATCTCACCGTCGACGAAGTCGCCGCCCGCCGCGCCGAACTTCGCGTGATGCGCGAACTCACGTTCCGGGCGGACAAAAAGGCGAAGCGGATCGCCAAGATCAAGAGTAAAACATACCGACGGCTACGGAAGAAGCAGCGCGAGCGGTTGGACGGTGCTAACGAGGATGATGAGGCGGACGAGGCGGACGAGGAAACGCGGTTGAAGGCGGAGGTATTACGCGCGAGGGAGCGTGCGACGTTGCGTCACAAGAACACGGGCAAGTGGGCCAACGCGATGAAAGGTCGCCAGGGCCTCGACCAGGATCAGAGGCAGGCAATCACGGAAATGCTCGATCGCGGCGAGAAACTCCGACGGCGGATACGTGGGGACAACAGCGATGACGAGGGAAGCGAACACAGTGAGAGCGATGAGGACCAAGACGAAGACGAAGACGTGATCAAACGCGATACCTTTGAAGAGCTAACGGCCCTGCGTGAGGAGGAGGACGTCGACTCCCCAACGCTTGGAAGCAAGAGTGTGTTCAACATGAAATTTATGCGCGACGCGGCAGCGAGGCAAAGTCGCGAGGCGGATGCGCAAGCAGAGGCGTTACAAAAGGAACTCGAGGTTGGGATTGACGGGCAAGACGATGATGAGGAAGACCAGGCGCTGTCGTCGGAAACAACCATGGTACAACGTACGGGTGGACGATTGTCGTTCCGGCCTGGGGCGACGCCTAGCGCACTACGACCAGTCGTTTCCCTGGCCTCGGACACGTCTAGCGTCACTCTACAGTCCATTGACCTTCTGCAAGACGTCTCCGTCCCTGATGTACCGTCCACGCCCAGTATCATCTCCACACCCACACCCACCTCGGTGTCCATCCCCAACCCATGGCTCCAACCTACCACATCGTCTGGACCCTCTCGAAAACGAAACGAAGTGCGTGTACACAAGGGCGCCGACACATTGGCCAAATCCGCAAACAAGCTCAAGAAAGACGCCAACAGGCACCAAGATGAACGAGAGCGCGCCAAGGGCGATGCAGCGCTCGACATTGACACGAACGCGTTCTTGACGGTGCCAGAGCCTCCCGCGGCAAGCGTATCTGGCAAGAAGCGTAAGGGGAATCCTGTCAAGGGTGCTGCCAAAACGTCTGCAGATGACGGAGGCGACGATTCAGACATCGCGAGCGAGCTTGACGAACAAGAGCGTGCGTTGGAGAAAAAAAGGGAGCAAGTTGGCAAGGGCGTTCAGGCGTTCCAACAACGCGACCTCGTCGCGCTCGCCTTTGCAGGCGACAACGTGGTACAAGTACGTTGTACACCGCCTATGTCGTCCCACTTGTGACCTAATGCATCGTACGCTTAGGCCTTCGAGGAAGCGAAACGACAAGAAACAGAAGCCGACGCACCGAAGGAAGTCGATACCACCCTCCCAGGCTGGGTAAGCTTTCCCTTCCTGTCATTATCTTTCGAACTGAACTCCAACACCCACAGGGCGCCTGGGGCGGCACCGGCACCACGATCCGCCCCCCAAAACCTCATCTGCTCAAATCTATTCCAGGTATTGCCCCATCGGCCCGCGCCGACAACGCTAAACCACACCTCATCATCTCTGAAAAGCGGGACAAGAAAGCGAGCAAGTACCGCGTGCGCGAGCTCCCCCATCCGTACACGAGCCACGCGCAATTTGAACGGCGGATGGCGACGCCATTGGGGACAGAGTGGAATACGCGGGTTGGCTTCCAGCGGGGGACGTTGCCGCGTGTGGTGAAAAAGGTAGCATTTTCATTCTGCGTGGGCTGGTCATATTTTGTTTATGACTGGATTCCGATGGCCTGACGCTGACTGTTGTCTTTCTCTAGATGGGCACCGTGATTGATCCGTTGGAAAAACTGTTTTGATACTGGACGTCCCCGCCATGTGCGCACGCAGTGATCTAATCTCAGTGTACGAAGTGTACCCATGACTGAGCATTAGGGCCGGTCATCTTCCTTGCATAAATAGTCGTTACCCCTTTGTCCGTGACTATGTCCGCAGCCTATATCGCAACGCATCGTCAGCAAGCTACTTACCTTAATGTGTATCAGAAATGTCTGGACTACGAAAAGGAGGTCACTACCTCTTGGGAGCTCTGCCATGTCCGGATTCTTCGCTACTTGTTGATCGTGGCGCTAACGAGCAACACTCGATCCGAAATTGCCACCGCTATCATGGACTGTGAGGATTTCTGCGACCTTGGTGAATTCTTCGAAAATCACGCTTTCTTGGCACTTGCTTTGTGAGTTCTTCTATTCGCCTCTTGACCTCCTATTCTATATGATGTGGTCAGGAGGTTTAGTCCTTCCACGCACTCAGCAACTAACGATCCGAAGCACCCTTTGTCAAAATGGGAAGAACAATATGGAAGACAATCTTGCTCAAGACAAAAACCAGAGAAGACGCGATTAAATGATAACAGTTCCTTTTCTGTCTGTTTCTCACCCTCGAATGACCTTGCACTGCAGGCTGTTGCACGGGATGATTACAGATGTGTCGTGACCGGTATATGCGAATGGGACGCTGAGATATGCAGCACACAATGTGCGCATATCCTACTACGCTGCACCTTTGAGAATGTGGGGACCAAGCTTGACATGCTGTGGTCGAGTGCCAGTCGGCGATGCGACCCTGGGATTATG